>SJYC01125526.1:0-36341 GCA_006408675.1 Madoqua kirkii
TGGGGTCGCACAGAGTCGGACACGACTGAAGTGACTTAGCAGCAGCAGTAGCAGAGCGACTAAGACTTTCATTTTCATATGGTCCATGTTCTTTCCTCTAGATTTTTCAAACATAAGGATCTGCAATAGTAAAAAGACTATGAAAGACACAAAACTAATCAGCATCTCTTCTCTCATTGTGACAGACAAGCATAGTCATTACTGTTTGCTCTGTTTTCTGACCAGAAAGCAGAGCCCAGACACACTCAGACTCTGAGCCTGGGGTCCAGTCAGTGTAAACTCTCAGGGAGTAGAGCACAGTTTAGCTGAACAAGGACATAGGGGCAGATGTTACCAAATGAGCACTAACAAGAGCAACATGGCCCTGAACTGTCACATCAGATAACCCAGAGAGACACTATTATTATCTTCTGCCTCAATCCAACTTCAAAATCATTGTCCACCACTATTCAAAAGAAAGCTCAACAGAAGCATTTCATTACCTAAGCTCCATTTAAAATAATAACAATATCCTTAATTTAAGAAAAGTGCCTAAGCCATGTGCTATTATCTAACTGACTGATTTCTAGTCACAGTGAACATTTAAATGTAAAAGTAAGTCTTTCCTGATCTGATTCTCATACTTGCTGTGATGGAATTGGCTTCTTTAAATTTCTGGAGCAGTATCCATTGACTTTATTCCCTTGTCCCAGCCTTCCCCAGCTTCCCTAATCTGGAAGTTTAGTAAATTTCATCCTGCTTACAAAGCAGTAATTTCTAAGATAAGAAGTATAGGGAGCACTTCTGAGCTGTTGCATACAGGCATGAGAACTGTCAACTTGTCCATGCTCCAAAATCTCTTTGTTGTCAAAAATATATGTGATCCAAGGGCAAGACCTAGCACCAATGTTGCACCCAGTTCTCTCTTTTTTATTGTAGCAGTTAGCCTTTGCCACATAGCAAGTCATCCCTGAGCTTATTGGCTTAAAGCAGCTGCTTATAAACTTACAATTCTGTAGATTGAAAAATGGACTTGGATCAGCTGGATAGTAATCTGCTGGTCTCATGTGGCTGCACACATGTACTTGCCTGTGGCTGGCAGTTGTTGGCCTCACTCACATGTCTGGCAGGTGACTATTTCATGGCCAGGGGCTGGCTTCCCATTGATGGATACTTGAATTCTCTTCCACATGGCTGCTCACCCTCTGGCAGACTAGCTTGCATCGTGGTCATAAAAATTCATATTATTTCACATGGGAAACATACTCATCTCTATCTAGGGCTCTTAAAAGACTTATCCAATTATGGTGCTAGACTCAAAACTCACAATCTTGATCTCGTAATTTTTCTGGGATGTGGTTTGTAATTTTTATCTTGGATGTGGTTTCTATTGATTCAGGGACCTATGATGTAAAAACACTAGTTATCTGCCACTTACACACCCAGTAAACAGCTGTGACAGAAAACAGTATAACAGAAATAAACTCTTCCATTGGAAAGGGGGAGAAAAGGGAAGCATATAGGTTACTGGATCCTAACAATTCTAGGGAGATTGGAGGTGAGAAAAAGCTTTATTTTCTAGAATTCTTTGTGGTCAAGTTGTTAAGACTTTGTGCTTCCACTCTATGGGGCATGAGTTCAATCCCTGGCCAGGGAGCTAAGATCCTGCATGCTGTATGGTGTGGCCAAAAAATTAAAAATTTTTTAAAGTGTTATTTTCCAATAACAATCATGACTCCTATGTGTTTCTTTTCACCTTTTCTTGAACTACCAGTTATTTAACTTACCTCTATATTCTCCTACTTTATTGACTAACCAAAAGATACTTTCTTCATTCTCCCTGGGGCTCTCCTCAACTACATCCAAAGTTTCATTTTCTATTTTAGGTACATTTTCTATTTTCCAAGTTATCACAGACAATAGTTTTTCCTGATTGTTTCACAACCACCTAATGTGAGCCCTCATTTTCCAACATGCACTGGGGCTCTCCTCAACTACATCCAAAGTTTCATTTTCTATTTTAGGTACATTTTCTATTTTCCAAGTTATCACAGACAATAGTTTTTCCTGATTGTTTCACAACCACCTAATGTGAGCCCTCATTTTCCAACATGCTATAACAATTTCCTAACAGTTTTTTCAGCCTCCACTCTCCTATCTCTTTTCCAGACCTCGTTAATAATTTTCCTGTATCCTGTAGCTTAGCCCCAGAAATAATGATACATGTTTCATTAAAGCATGTTTGGTAAATAAGAATTTTGTTTTTAGGTAAAAGTTTCTATATAAGTCACCTTTTGCTAAATAACAGGTTAGCTCAAAATGGAGTAGCTTAAAAAATGAATTATTAGCTAATCATTCTATTGGTTAGCAACTGAGCCTGGGCTCAGATGGCTGGTTGTCTTGCTGGTCTCAACTAGAATCACTCATGTATGTGTGTTCAGTGGTCAGTGGTCTAATTGATTACCCAGAAATTGACTAGGGCTGCAACCCTGTGTCTGTCAGCACTTGGCAGGTTAGTCAAAGTGATTTCTGGAATCTCAAGGGCAGCATGAAAGAGCAAGCCTGATGCAGAAGAGGTTTTCAGATTTTGTCTTCTGTTGCATGTGCCTTTGTCCCATGGACTAAAGAAATCATACCACCAGCCTCATGTCTACAAGAATGGAAAGGAGCCTCAAAGAAACACAACAAATGAGTGTGCGTCTATGAATAGGAGGATTTGTGCCCATTTTGTAATTTGTCATGCCGTCTCACTTCAGTTCATCCCAACAGGCAGCTCTTTTTCTTTGGTTCTTGGTCTTAGTTGTCCTCGGTCACTCTGATGAGCCTTCCTACTCCCTAGTTTCCTATACACTCAATGGCTGTCTTGCCCTGTGTCCTTTTAAAAAAATTAATTAATCTTAAAAATTGGAGGATGATTGCTTCACAGTGCTGTGTTGGTTTCTGCCATACAGCAATGAGAATCAGCCAGAGTTATTTATATCCCTTCCCTCTTGAGCCTAATGTCACCCTGTGATTCAGCATGTAGACTTCAGACAATGCTAGGCTTGCCACTTAGGCAAAAAACCCTTGGTTCTGTTCATCTTTTGTCACATGCCAGACTGTCACATCCACAGCTCTCAGTGGCTTCAGTGGAGAGTTAGCAGGGTCAGGTAACTGAAGGAAGGAGAAGCAAGCCAGTACTGAGCCTGGTCCAGAGTCCAAACTGCACTATCCTCAAGGGCATAATGAATATAAAGCAAATCTGAGATGAATAAAAGAATGACAGAAGATTACATGGAATATTAATCTATAGTAGATAAATAGAAACAAAACTCTGAGGAGCAGCGTCTGGCTTTGTTTAAATCAGTACCCCAGGCTAAAATGAGGGTACAGAATCAAGTTCTTGGAGAAAGACCTGGAAGTGGAGGCTGAATGTGTAGCTTAACAAAGCGTAAATGCAACTGCTTGCTGTACTGTTGGATGGACCACTGCTTGAATCCAACCCAACTGTCTGTATGTCTGGAGTCTGTCTCAACAATAGCTCAGGTAGTTTTCTCATATCCTAACCTGAGCATCCTAGGTATCCCCTTGTCCCTCAGGACAGTCATTCTGAGAGAAGGTAGCCTGAGGTCACAAGCCAATGTCTTGTGGTTATAAGTTGATCTTTCCCTTTCCCTTGGTGTGTGATAAAAAAGTTAACATTATTTTATTTCTTAGAAAATTTTGTGAAAAGTGTTTGGAAGAACATCTATTCATTTCAACAAAAATATATTGGCTTTATTATAGTTTTTTTGATAAGCCTCATTTCTCTCAGAATATATGTGTGTGTGTGTGTGAAAGATTACATGGAATATTAATCTATAGTAGATAAATAGAAACAAAACTCTGAGGAGCAGCGTCTGGCTTTGTTTAAATCAGTACCCCAGGCTAAAATGAGGGTACAGAATCAAGTTCTTGGAGAAAGACCTGGAAGTGGAGGCTGAATGTGTAGCTTAACAAAGCGTAAATGCAACTGCTTGCTGTACTGTTGGATGGACCACTGCTTGAATCCAACCCAACTGTCTGTATGTCTGGAGTCTGTCTCAACAATAGCTCAGGTAGTTTTCTCATATCCTAACCTGAGCATCCTAGGTATCCCCTTATCCCTCAGGACAGTCATTCTGAGAGAAGGTAGCCTGAGGTCACAAGCCAATGTCTTGTGGTTATAAGTTGATCTTTCCCTTTCCCTTGGTGTGTGATAAAAAAGTTAACATTATTTTATTTCTTAGAAAATTTTGTGAAAAGTGTTTGGAAGAACATCTATTCATTTCAACAAAAATATATTGGCTTTATTATAGTTTTTTTGATAAGCCTCATTTCTCTCAGAATATATGTGTGTGTGTGTGTGTGTGGTTGGGTATAGTGTGATCTTCTTATTAACTTGTAAACTCCAAGAGGACAGGGACCAGGGACATTGTGTATGTTATTCAACTCTGTATTCTCAGCCTTGAAGAGTACCAAACTTGCTTAGTACCCACTATATTTTTGTGAAATGAAGCACTCAGACATACACCAGAAATATAATATTGAATATAACATGGTGTCTGCCCTTGAGAAGTTTTCAGTCAAGAAGAAAAGTTTTTAATCTACATAATTTTCTGGCTGCATATATATTAGGAAAAGCAGTTTCCGTTTACTCTCACACTCATACCTCTGTCACTAAATGTGTGGGGTAATATCAACTAATTTTCCAATGCCAGCTGGCTAAAATGATTGTCCTACAATTCAGTTCAGTTCTGGCACATTCTGCCTGGAGATGCTACCGGTGAAGGGCTTAGTCCCCACTTCAGATGTCAGTTGCAAAACACAGGTTGTCACCTGTACTTCTAACTGATCAGCTATTAACTGGGGTTTTGAGTCCTCTGCTTGGGTTCAGTAACTTGTCAGTATAGTTTATAGAACTATTTATAGAACTCAGGAAAACACATGTTTATCAGATTATTATATGATAAGAGATACAGATGAAGAGTTGGATGAAGAGACACATAGGATGAAACGTGGAAGTCTTGAGCACTGGAGCACTGAGCAACGGAGCGTTTGTTCCCTGGAGTTGAAGTGTGTCATCTTCCCAGACACATGAATGTGCTTAACAACCCAGAAGCCCTCTGGAACCCATATTCTGAGATTTTTATGGAGATGTCATCATGTAGACATGATCAGTTATTAACTCAGTTTGCAACCCCTCTCCTATCTCCAAAGAATGAAGAGTAGGGATGATAGTTTAAAATTTCTAATCATGAGTTGGTCTGTTAGGTGAGAGCCTGCATCTAGAAGCCCACCAAGAATTGCCTCATTAGGACAAAAGACTCTCCTATCACCCAAGACATTCCAAGGGTTTTAGGAGCTCTGTGTCAGGCATCAGGGTCAGAGACCAAACATTAGGGGAGCTGGGGTAGAAACATATCCGTATACATATATGAATACTATGTGTGCACGCTAAGTCGCTTCAGTCATTTCCAACTCTTTGCACCTCCATGGTCTATAGCCCACCAGGTTCCTCTCTCCAGGGGATTCTCCATGCAAGACTACTGGAGTGGGTTGCTATGCCCTCCTCCAGGGGATCTTCCCAACCCAGGGATAGGACTCACGTCTCTGATGTCCCGTGCACTGGCAGGCAAGCTCTTCACCATTAGTGCCACCTAGAAAGTGCATGACTACACATAGATATATCTATATCTTTGGGACCCTGTGTGGGATAGAGCAGGGAATGTGTTTTACAGTGATTCTCCTGCTGTTCCCTAGTGTCTTTAATGAATCTTCAAGATAATTTCCAGGACAAGAAAAGGCTCCTCTTGGCTTTCATGAGATAGCATTTATGTAGCTTTTTTAAAGACTCAGCTGGGCATATAGAAGGAGATGACCTAGCCTACCTGTCTGATGATCACCCTCTATTGAGTTAAGAAGAATGTATGAAGTCTATTTTATTAGAGGTTAAAGGTTGTACTTTTTCCACCATTATGGAATCATTCACACAGAATCATTTTACTCAGACCAATTGTCTGCCAAGTAGAATGCCTGGGACTGACTGATTTGAGCAGAAATTATGGTGTATAATATTTTTTCTGCTTCATGTGCAGAAGCAGCCTCCAGCTGGATCTAGTTGAGCTAGACTAAATTGCATTTGATTCATCGACTTTGCTACAGTTGGTCTGTATAACAATGGCAGGGACCCAGAACTGCAATTCTTTTGTTCATGTGGCATTAAAATGGTATGAATAAGTTAGATAGACTCAGTCTTCTGGTATCCTATGTTTAAATAAAAAGATTAGGACTTTATAAGCATAGGAAGACAGGTCACATACACAGACATGCACAACCACTCACAAACACACATTAAGGAATTTTAACACTATTCATGTTGAATCATACCGTCTTTAGAGAATACTTTACCTAGAGTTTATTTTCTTATTAGTTTATAGCAACTAATTAAGCAACTAATGTTAGTTTATATTAAATAGTGTGGTTACTATTAATATGTGCCATATTTATGCTACATGATTTCAAACCACTCATTCTTTAAATCTCAGAGAAAATCTCTCAAAGTAAGTATAATTTTCATCATCCTCATTAAAAGCTGATGGCACTGGAATTGCGAAGGTTAAGTAACTGGCTTAATGTCATACAGCTACTAAGTTATAACTGGGCTTTGAGGACAATTCAGACTCTACAATATGTGCTGCTATCTGCCTCACTCATTTTCCCCTCCCTCCACCTCTTTTTTTCCTTTCTTCTAAATTCAATTGTATTCCTTGAGAACAGATTCTTTATATGGACTTAAGCACAAGAAAATATATATTTCAGACTCTTAGAGATTTTATAGATGAGTGAGGAAAAGAATCATGCAAAGAAAATTTGCATTTAAAGATGGTACTCAACAGACTAGAATAGTATTCAAATACAAGGCTCACATACAATGCATAAGGTATATCAGGATTCAAACAATACACCTTCATGGGGTCACTTTTACTGTCAGTTCCATTCAACTCTCTAATCCGAGACTGAAAAGCCAGTTTTTGAAGCTGTCAGGTGTGTTCAAAAAATACTTGACTGAGTCCCGGAGAGCATCCTCACCCGAGGAGATGGCATTTGATTTGACCCTGGCCTTTTATAGTGAAGTCTCAAAAGTGTCAAGTATTTAACTTAGTTACAAACACTTATCTGAGATGGGGCTTTATCATGTACCAAGATAATTTCTTTTCAGCACTTTGCAAATATGAACGTTAATAACCCTCATAACAATTGGCAGCCCCATTTTCCAGATGAGCATAAAGATCTACAGCGATTGAGTAATTTGTTGCAGCTAGAATGAAGCAGAGGAAGGATTCCAGCACTGGCAGTCTGGCTCCTGTATCTCTGCTCCCCACCTCCATCCCTTGCTGCTGGGTGTCCCAGGCCACATTTTTCAGCCCCTCGACAATTCAAAACAACATTTATCTTCTCTTTCTAAATGTTCTTTCCTTTTGTCTTAACATCTGTGGAGAAGAATTTGTATCTTACTTTCATTAGATACGGAAAATTTGAATTTACGTCATCTGGGACATAATCTGTATAAACAAACAAACAAACAAAAGTTTTATTTCATTTTTGAGAAACATCTGCCATGTTGTGTACATCCATGCACACAGAACTGATTTATGTGCCCAAGAATGTGTAATTCTTGTATTTTTACTTGACTCTCACCTATCTTTGTAATTTTTTCAGCTTGTCCATTTAAATTATATATAACATTTTAAAATATGTTATATTTAAATTGTATTATATTATATATAATATTGAAATTATATATAATTTAAATGGACATCTATAACTTCATACATATTAGAACTAACTCAAGCATTAGGCACAGGACATTTAGGTGGTCCTCAGCTCAGTTTATCATCCTAGCATTGAATCAAGTGCCACCTGGTTTTATGACTTAGTGGTTCTGAGCAAAACATTTGGAATCAGGGAGAACTTTGAACACAGGATTTCCTAATCTCAAGTATGAAACTTTGGATAAATTATTTAACCTCTAGATATCAGTTTCTTTACCTACATAACAAAAGAAAATCAAATTTGCTATATAAGTTTTCATGAATCACTATATAAAGTGCTTGGCAATATGCCCAGCTAAGTAAATGGTGGTTATTTTCTTAAAATGGTTCTAACCATGGAGACTTATTGCCCTACTTCTGAATTCATATTTCTGCATGTCATGTCTTAGCAAACCATCCATTGCTTTGCTTTTAAGATTTCTACCTCCCTCTGTCTTGGTTTTCTAGGAGGATATTCTAGAGCTGGTTTCTTGGCTCTCAGTCACTTCAGCCCTTGTGACAAAAATGCTACTGTACTAGCCCACCTTGTGCTGCTCACCAAAAAAAATATAAAAATTTCTCAGAGTGAAGGTCATTTGCCGGGAGCCAGCATGAGGAATGCCACCCATGACAAGGTCATGCAGCAGAGATCTGAGACGCAAGGCGAGTCAGATCTCAGGGTTTCTCCCTGGTATTTCCTGAGTATGTACCCCCAAAACCAAAAATCTGCAGTCCTTTGTACTCTGCTTTTCCACTCTCTGACACACTCTGGAAAAAGTCAACTCAGGGCTTTAGTCTTCTGCATTTGAAAAGGATGTTTCCGTTAAACCCCTCTCTGATAACTTTCTAGCTTGCCTAACGGGTCCCCCACCCCAGACTCTTACAGCTTGTGAACTGCTTACAGCCCCCCAACCACGAGAGGCACAAAGCTTAAAAGCATCTTAAAGATACAGAGCCTTTTCTAAAGAGTTAAAAATCATATTGGTGACAGGTTTTCACTGTTGACTCAATGATTGCTGCCAGACCTGTATATTCTTTACCTTTTGGGTACCTGGGAGGACGTTAATCAATGTAAATGGGATATGGAAAAAGATATATAGTAGTTTTGATGTTAGCAACACTAGACTTTTGAGTTAATTACTCTTCTTTTGTTTTAAATCACTGTACTCCTTTTACTTGTTATAAGTTGTTGAATCTTTGCTATGTAAGAATGTAACTTTATTTAGTGCTTTCTGAGAGTAGCACCAGACTTTGGGAAGATCAACACAAATAAGTCTTCTGATTGACAAACCCTTATCAGAAAAAGGCTGTAAAATGTTAATTGGCCCTTTTGGCCGGAAGATGATGTAAATTACCTAAGACTTGTGTATACAGCTAGGTATGCAGAGAGAAAACCTGGTTTTGATAAGAGTCTGGGCTGCTAATGCTGCATAACTTTGATCTCTATGTACAGTCAAAAAGGTATAAAAGGCCTTTCTAGACACTAGGGGCTGGGGCCAGTCGCTGGACTGGTTTCCCCCATGTCTCCTCTTTACTCTAATTTCAGGCTGAATTCCTGTCTGGGGTGGGGAGGCTCACCATGTCTACTTACTTGTCCTGGCTTCTAAGATCTGTAAGAGAGAGAGCCCAAGGCAGAGCACTCTCTGATATTCAAACAGGTGCTGGTGGCCCAACGTAGATGGTGCAAGTTCCTTGTCTGGAACTTTATTGGTTTTCCACGTAAACCAAGTTATTCAGCATCTTTTCTCCACTTAGTTTTCCTACTACACTAATTCTTCCTAATCTAATCTTATATTTCTATATTAATAAATAAATAAGTTCTCCTCGCCTACACTGTCCATGCTTCGAATTTCCCTGGATCTACCGGGGCTGAACCCCAGCAGTCATTGTTTGCTATATTATGATCCCCTCATCTACCTCAAAATATTTCATTCTGACATACTCCCTTTTCCCCAGAGGGACAAAATTTACTTTTCTTTCTTTTTCAATTTTTTTATATGAACCATCTTTAAAGCCTTTATTGAATTTCTTGCAACATTGTTTCTGTTTTTATTTACTTATTGATAATGAGGCATGTGGGATCTTAGCTCCCCAGCCCCTGCACTGAAAGGTGATATATTAACCAGAGAAGTCTCAAAACTTACTTTTCTTTACCCTTAGTATATACAAAGTATTTTCTTTCTCATTTATAGAGATGTCCCATCTTATCCCTTTGCAATGACTTCTTTCAAATTTTGATGTAATGTAAATCTCCCATGCTAGATTTTCTCCAAGATTTCTGGTTTATTTTTATTGATTTTGTAATCATTGGAATTTCACCAGAAAAACTGGGAAAAACTGAAAATGATGCAGAATATGTATTATTGTGATTTATTGCTATTTATTGCTGGTCTTTCATAGGCTTCTCAGGTGGTGCTAACGGTAAAGAACCCTCCTGCTAATTCAGGAGACATAAGAAATTAGAGTTTGATCCCTGAGTCTGGAAGATCCCTGGAGGAGGAAATGGCAAGCCACTTTAGTATTCTTGCCTGGAGAATTCCATGGACAAAAATGCCTGATGGGTTACAGTTCATGGGCTTGCACACACAGGCATGCACTGGTCTTTCACAGTTGTAGGAGTTCCTTATACACTTTCCATAGAGCTACTGGTTCTGCAACTGATCCTGAGAAGGAAGTCAACAGAGCAGGTGGATGACAAAAGAAAGATAGATGTGGAGTGAGGGCAGCAGGAGATCCAACCAGTCCATCCTAAAGGAAATCAGTCCTGAATATTCACTGGAAGGACTGATACTAAAGCTGAAACTCCAACACTTTGGCCACCTGATGCAAAGAGCTGACCCACTGGAAAAGACCCCGATGCAGGGAAAGACTGAAGGTGGGAGGAGAAGTGGACAACAGAGGATGAGATGGTTGGATGGCATCACCGACTCAATGGACAGAGAGTTTGAGTAAACTCCGGAAGTTGGTGACGGACAGGCAGGCCTAGTGTGCTGCAGTCCATGGGGTTGCAAAGAGTTGGACATGACTGAGTGAATGAACTGAACTGAACTGAGGGAAGCAGGAATGACAGAACCCACCAGCACCAACCAGAACCTGCATAGTCTCTTTCCACCTCTAAGCTCCAACTTTGATGACCTGGTGACCTGAAGGAAAGCTGGCACTCTCCATCACAGAGCTAAACATACACCTGGCCAGGACTTAGAGAAGTATAAAGAGAGCCAGTGGGGGCTATGGAAGCTATAACCTAGCTATTACCCCTCACAAATAAGGTGAGTCAGATAAGCGTGAGTGGCAACAGAGCCTGAGGCCAGACTGACTTACTGTTCCTACACTGCTTTTGAAATCTCATGCAGGTCTTTGTGGTATTGCGGCCCCGAGTTGTTGTTCCGTCGTTGTCATGTCCAAATCTTTGTGACCACATAAACTGCAGCATGCCGGGTTTCCCTGTCCTTTACTATCTCCCTAAGTTTGTCAAACTCATGTTCATTGAGTCAGTGATTCCCTCCAACTATCTCATCCTCTGGTGTCCCCTTCTCCTCCTGCCCTTGATATCTCCCAGTGTCAGGGTCTTTTCAAATGAGTCAGCTCTTCACATCAGGTGGTCAAAGTATTGAAGCTTCACCTTTAGCATCAGTCCTTCCAATGAATATTCAGGGTTGACTTGCTTTAGGATTGACTGATTTGATGTCCTTGCAGTTCAAGGGACTCTCTGGAGTCTTCTCCAGGAACACAGATCAAATTCTTCACCATTCAGCCTTCTTTATGGTCCAACTTTAACATCCATACATGGCTACTGGAAAAACCATAGCTTTAGCTATATGGGGTAGTCCACCCCAAATATGCCTCAAATTGTTACCTTCAGTTAAAGTTATTTGATTATTTTCTATTAAAATTGCTTAAGAAACAGCCAACATAAGAGGGACATTCTGACCCTCTGTCTCCTGAAAGCAGAAAATAAAACTCCCATGTGAAAGTCACCCTCCTTGTGTCTGGGTATGCCCAGAGGCAGGGAATTAGGGCCAAAAAACATGTATAAACAAACCTTGTTATTTCTTCAGTGTACTACTCCAGGCCCAAACTCTAACTTCTTCACTAATTGAGCACCAAAATCTAAATTTCTTTGTCTTGTCAATTCTTTATAAATTTATTATTTCTTTGTCTAAAAACTATAAAAGCTGCCTGCTTCGGCCATTTCTTAGGTCTCATTTGTATAATACCCTCATGAATTAAAATCAGTTTGTCTCTCCTGCTAGTGTGTTTTCTGTCAGTTGTATTAGTAGTCCAGCCACACGAACTCAGGAAGGAGACAGGAAGAAATTTCCCTGTCCCTGATAATGTCCTTCAGTAACTGGGAGTTGTGATGAATCTTGAGGAATGCATTTGCAGCTTTGGTGGATTGGCAGAGCACACATACACCGTCCCCTACTTCTTGCAATGTGACATTCACATACACGTCTTTACTATTATTACTATAATTTTATTTTTTATTCATTTGTGGCTGTGCTGATTCTTCCTTGCTTTTTGTGGGCGTTCTCTACTTGTGGCCAGCAGAGTCTACTCTTTTTTGCAGAGAACGGGCTTCTCTTGTTTTGTAGCACAGGCTCTGGGGCATGCAGGCTTGAGTTGTTGCAGCACACAGGCTCAGGAGTTGTGCCCGGCGGGCTCTAGAGCATGGGCTCAGTAGTTGTGGCATCTAGTGTTTTTGTTTCATGGCACATGGAATCTTCCCAGGCCAGGGATCAAACCTATGTGCCTTGTACTGGCAGCCAGATTCTTAACCGTTGGTCCACTGGGGAAGTTCACATACACTTCTTTTAACCATTTAAAAAATATCATTCCCAAATTGGGAAATGGCAAATAATGATTCTGTGTAAAATGGTACAGACATCTGTTCTAAAACTGGAAACACTTACATCAGAAAATACAAATTATTTCTTCATCTTTTAGCAGAAACATATTTCCTCTTTTGTTAGTCTGTAACTTGAAAACTTACATTTAAGATTAACTGCTGCAAACATTTCTCCTTCCTTCTTTTAGAGGATAAAAAAGTGAAAGAAAAAAATACTTAATATATGTTGAAATGCCTTCTGAACTCCATATGTCCTCTTCCTTACTAAACATTGTGGAGCGGCAGCCCAATTTCTCCTGGATGGTCAGAATTTATCACCAATAAAGTTTCAGTTACACATTATTTTCGATTCATATCATCTATTTTTTTTATCACATGGCTTTTGACTCACATCAACTATTGACTCATAACATGAGAAGCCAAATGTATGCAGGTGCAGTCTCAAATTCAATGTAATAAGATACTTACTGTGTCATCTAGTGGAAACTCTATTCTTTTGGAGACTAAGAAACAAAGTCCAAAATTTCAGGGATAAGAAGCAAAAACTTTGCTGGACTACTTGGAGTTATAATAAAAGGGACCGCTTCTATTTGCAACCATTATTCCAGAACACATGAATCCTGGCTATGGAAGAAACAGCTGATTACTGTGTGACGTGATGATCTGCTGGCTGCTGATTTACAGCATACCCTAAAAAGCATGACTCAAACCCCTCAAAGTGTTGTCACCCAGCTGGTGTTGGAACTGAGATTTCAAAAGCTCTATTCTAACAGGCCAGTTGCTAATAGGTTATGAGGGACATGGTAAGACCAGTGAACTCCATGAACATGAATCAATTATCACACTTCATTTGGAGTAATATGAATCCCTTGTTCAGAAGCAGTGCTGAGACAAAAACAAAGATGTGTAAAAGGAAACTCTTAGGTCCACAGATGGAGGTTTTGCTGAAAGCACTGCAGAAAGAGATGTTAAACCAGTGTCCAGAATGTGCCAATTCCAGGGAAAACAAACTTTTGTCCCTTCATGATGGAAGTGGTTATGTGTAATCTACTTTCCACCTGATTCCCTGGGGAAGGATGTCATATTATGGTCTCTGCTATTGGCAAATTAGACACACAACAGTGACTAAAGCCAGGTCAGCCTAAGTGGGAGTAAGATCATTGTTTCATAGTAGATGGAAAGCCTTTATTTCTGCCACAATGGCCATTTTTTTCATGAGCCCTTGGCCTGGGAAAATAGATTGACTGATGTCTACTGATGCATCATGTTGTCTAATTGATGTGAAGACCCTCATCTGCTGAAAATGCTTTTTGGTTACATTTTAAACATGTCTCTTCACACCCTATATCCATTCATAGAGATTCATCACCTATTTCCTGGACCTCTTTTTCACCAATTGCATTTTTTCGAAGTCTTTGACTATCCAGCCAAATATCCTGCTTTGGAGTTAGTACAGATTCAGACTCCTGGATATATTTTCTTTCAGAAAAAATAGGCAGTCAAGTACATCGCTCAAAATTCTGACCATGGGTACCTTTTCCTTTTCCATTGTTTTTCAAAGAGAGGGGCCATATCATTGTCATCTTCCTTTGGGTAGTGCTGATATATTGTGCAGAATGTAAATCAGGTCTAATTTTTTCTTTCTTAATCAACTCTTCATGAGGTCATATGTGCCAGTTGAGAAAGAAGAGGCAATGTAATAGGAAAATGGCCTGTGGGTATTTGCACTTATGCAACTTACTTGTCTTCAGAAATTGATTGAGCTCAATCTCATAAGCTAATGTAATCTTCCAAGGTTATGAATTAGTGAGTTAGACAAAACTGTTGGGTAATTCAAATCATATTGTAACTTTGGTGGTATAATGATGGTTAGGTGTTAGGTTCTTATTAAGGCTATTTAGGAAGCCAGAAATGTTTCCAAAAGGACAATAATTGTCTGCAAAAGAAGGTGTAGCTATTCCACAATTTTAAAGTTCTGCTCTGTGAATCACTTGTGTGTGTGTGTTAAGTTGCTTCAGTTGTGTCTGACTCTTTGTAATCCTATAGACTGTAGCCCACCAGGCTCCTCTGTCCATGAGATTCTCCAGGCAAGAATACTGAAGTGGATTGCCATGCCCTCCTCCAGGGGTTCCTCACAACTCAGAGATGGAACCCACATCTCTTATGTCTGCTGCATTGGCAGACAAGCTCTTTACCACTAGCTCCACCTGGGATGCCTATGAATCACTTATAAGGATTGGTAAAAGCTCCACACAATCTTCCTATCTGACAAGAACACTTTGAGCACTGTCATAGCTTGTAGATCACGTAGCCCAAAAGATAGAACAGTTTGCTTGATATTTTGTACATGTTGTAGGGCTTTCTCTTGTTCTAGACTGTCATCAAAACTAAAACCTTTTTTAAGTAACCAGGCAAATTGGTCAGAATAACACATCCAAACAAGGCATATTTTATATCCCAACAATTTAAGAGATGCAATTAGTACTCTTTATCTAATGGTGGGAGGAGCCGGATGGAGTCATTTGTCCATTTCGGAAAGGATATCTTCACTTGCCTTGGAGGGTTGGATCTCCAGAAATTTCACTGGGTGGCCAACTTCTGAATTTTTGTGGAATTTTCTTTCTATTCACTAGCTTAGATGCTTCTAAACAACTGCAAATGTAGTTGCTGTTATTTTTACTTCCTTCCCCATGAGCTAAATATTAATATTATAAATAAAATGTATCATCATGATATTCCACTGAAGAATGGAGGAAAAGTTAAGGTCCCTGAAGGCCAGATTATGACATAAGACTGTAGAATCAATACAGCTCTGAGGTAGGACAGTGATGATGTATTGTTGGCTCAGACAGCTGAACACCAACTGCTTCTGATATTCTTTACTAACAGGTAAGGAGCAAAGAGCATTTGCTAGATCAATAGCCCCATACCATATGCCAGGGAATATGCTGATTTGCTCTAGTAACAAAACTACATTTGAAAGAGCAACTGCAATTGGCATCACCATCTGGTTAAGTTTATGGAAACCTACTGTCATTCTCCAAAATCCATCTGTCTCCCACAGAGGCCAGATAGACACGTTGAATGGGATGTGGTAGAAATCACTACCCTTGCATCTCTCAAGTCTTTAATAGTGGTATGAATTCTCTACAATCTGCCTAGGAATGCAACATTGTTTTTGGTTTACTATCCAGGCAGTTCCAGTGGCCTTCACTTGGCTTTACCTAGCATATAGCCTTTACTCTGTTGGTCAGGAAACCGAAGTGGTATTTCTGCCAGTTTCTAAGCATGTCTATTATAATCATGCATTATGGAATATTGGAAGTCATGCATTCTAAAATCTGGGTAACTGTGGAGGCTCACTGGTTCCCTGTGAGATACACCCAAGCCAAAGTTCCACTCATTACAGACCTCTACAGTGAAATTTTTATCTCCCAGATTTAGGTTAAATTTACAGCCAATATCTAACGATCCCTCCAAAGCCTGATTAATTCCTCTGCTAAAATGCACAATTACCCTGGTAGGTTGCACGCACCTTTGGGGGAAGGTTAAAAGATTTATGTTTCCTCACCAAACAGGGTTTCTCCTCAAACACACCTGACCTTCCCTCCATTTGAGAGACTCTGGGTCTTTAAACTAGTTCACATCTGGGAATTTGTTAAGGGGCATGATTCCTCAATCATAATAGCTTGTCAGTATTCTGTATACTATACCTAGTAATTTTCTGTGTATATATATCAAGTGAGACTTGAGTATGCGGCCCATCTATTTCAGTTGTAGGGATACCAGATCAATTAGCCCACTAGACCATCTTGACTCCTGCTTTGACTCAGCTGCTGTTAAACGGCAATTGTGGGATTTGGTTAAACAGTTTATATACAGCTATTGCTTCTGTGTCTGATTCTGGCCTGAAGATAGCAAGGAAGGCAGTAAAATGACAAATAAAGTGGGATAGCAAGAACATATTGAAATCTGCAAGGGCAAGCTGGAACATGCATCTGTCTCTTACCACCTCCAACTAAGCCTCCAACTTCAGTGATGCCAGGAACCAGCTGAAGAAGCTGGTGCCCAGGATTTGGAGAGCTTAAGGGGATCTGGCAGGAATTTGAGGATCTATAACCTTAGCTGCTGCCCTACTTGCGACAACCATTAACTATGGATTTATTGACACTAAAGAAGATTCAGCAGGACTGGAGATGTAGGCCTAGCTGCTCTTGCACAATTACATGAATCAGCAGATCAGGGACAAATAAATGTGAGCTACAACATTATTTGCTGCCCTGCATAGACCTGATGTAAAAATAATGTGGCTGCTGTCTCACTTTTGCCTTCCAGTGCATGCAAAATGTCCCTTGTTATTCATGCTAATAAGGAAATATGAAAGTGTCAAAGCATAAACTGCACCCAACCATGCTGAAAGATAAGTAAGACTTTATTCAAGTCTATAGCAATAGGAGTGACCTATCAGAAATCAGTCTGAACTCAGCTCCTCTAAAACAAACCCCAAAATTTTAAGAGCTAAGGTAGGGGAAGAGGAGAGTCACAGGTCATCTGTGCTTGCTAAATGGACTTATCCAAAGAAAAAGGAAACTATCTCTTATCCCTCCAATAGGAGGTAGTTTTACAACTTAGAACAAGGTACCTGCTGTAGTGAGGGTCCTACACTCCCACAGGGCTATTATCTTTCTTGATGATTACTTTTCAAAAAGATAGCTCCAAAGTCCTTGAGAAAGACAATGTTAGGTTGTAAAACTTGCAGCAGGCCTTTAAAAAGATTTATATCTCAAAGAGGCAGAAAAAGAGTTTGCAAGTTTTCCAAAATAAATGTTCTAAGAAAAGGGAGGTCAGGGGCCTAGAGTCAGGAAAAAAGTCTGACTAAGGTTTAGTCAAGCTGAGAGAAGCATTAAAGCCCTATTAGTCTCAGGGAAGGGAATTTTAGGAAGCATAGTAATTTTAACTTAGCTAAGTCAATACAATACAGATTCAGCACAGCTCTCTTTTCTGATCTCATGTTTTCTGATAACTTCATTTAGTATTTATTTGTTCTGTTAAGAAAAACTATCAAAAGTGGGAAATAATATGAAAGAATGACTGCATGACCTTTAAGAGTCATGTTAGAACATTGTAATAAGCCTTTCTGGGGATTATTTAATTGTAGCTATTGTAGCTGAAAAAATGGTCATGAACCTGTATGAATGGGTGAGTGTGCCTGTGTTCCAGTGAACTTTACTTCCAAAAATAGGGAAATACTAAGGACTGAACATCAGAGAAGGCAATGGCACCCCACTCCAGTACTCTTGCCTGGAAAATCCCATGGATAGAGGAACCTGGTAGGCTGCAGTCTGTGGGGGTCACTAAGAGTTGGACACAAGTGAGAGACTTCACTTTCACTTTTCACTTTCATGCATTGGAGAAGGAAATGGCAACCTACTCCAGTGTTCTTTTCTGGAGAATCCCAGGGACAGGGGAGCCTGGTGGGCTGCTGTCTCTGGGGTCGCACAGAGTCGGACATGACTGAAGTGACTTTGCAGCAGCAGCAGCAAGGACTGAACTTACTGTTTGTAGTTTGCTAAGTCCCGCTCTAGAGGAATCTAGTTTATTTGATTTACTATTTACCATGAGTTTGTGCCTAGATTTTGTGAAGTGAAATATTGATTAATGAATTTGTATGTTATAAATGATTTTTGTCGAAAAGGAATATAGTAGTTTTCCCACTAGTAGAGAAGATAATCCCAAATGTTACAGTTTTATTGCACCATAAGACATTAACTACCTTAATATTTTATATGACTATCTTATTTCAGGATTCTGTCTTTCATTAATTATAAATACTTCCATCTCTATATGCTTTTGATCCAGCTTTACCTACCAATCTAGGACTGAACTTACTGTTTGTAGTTTGCTAAGTCCCGCTCTAGAGGAATCTAGTTTATTTGATTTACTATTTACCATGAGTTTGTGCCTAGATTTTGTGAAGTGAAATATTGATTAATGAATTTGTATGTTATAAATGATTTTTGTCCAAAAGGAATATAGTAGTTTTCCCACTAGTAGAGAAGATAATCCCAAATGTTACAGTTTTATTGCACCATAAGACATTAACTACCTTAATATTTTATATGACTATCTTATTTCAGGATTCTGTCTTTCATTAATTATAAATACTTCCATCTCTATATGCTTTTGATCCAGCTTTACCTACCAATCTGCCATTTCCCTCATTATTGCCTTAAATAAATATTTGATGCATGTGAGCAATGTATTTGCTGTAGACTCATGTTTTCAATGTTTGCAAATTATGCTTTGAGAATTTCTGAATATTTTCAGCACTGGAAATTTTAAGCCTTTCTCAGAAGGGCAGAACATGCCCTGTTAAGCTCAAATGGAGTGACGAAATAGTTGAGCTGAACCTACTCCATAATTTTCCCCGAAAGATCAATTAGTCTTGCTCCTTTGGGGAAGAAAGAGGATGTGAGCATGGCCAAGAATGTCCTTCTAGTTCTGTAGTTCTCTTTGAAGAGAGAGGTCCCCTGGCCAGCAACACCAGCACCCTTTGCTGCTGCTGCTGCTGCTGCTAAGTCGCTTCAGTCGTGTCTTACTCGGTGCGACCCCACAGACAGCAGCCCACTGGGCTCTGCCATCCCTGGGATTCTCCAGGCAAGAACACTGGAATGGGTTGCCATTTCCTTCTCCAATGCATGAAAGTGAAAAGTGAAAGTGAAGTCGCTCAGTAGTGTCTGACTCAGCGACCCCATGGACTGCAGCCTCCGTCCACAGGAGTTTCCAGGCAAGATTACTGGAATGGGGTGCCATTGCCTTCTCTGCCAGCACCCTTTGGCAGTTATTAAAATTTTAACTTATAGGATCCCCCCATATCAGCTGAATCCCATAATCTGCAATTTATTCTTAATGACTTAGTATTTAGTTTTCAAGTTGAATTTTAAATTTTTTAATGTTATTTTATTTACTTAGTTTTGACTGCACAAGGTCTTTGTTGCTGCTGGCAGTCATTCTCTAGCTGCGGTGTTTGGGGGCTGCTCTCTAGTTGTGGTGTGTGGGCTTTTCTTGTTGTGGAACGTGAGCTCTAGGGTGCGAGGGCTTCCATAGTCATGGCTTGAAGGCTCAGTAGCTTTAGTGCACAAGTTTAGTCGTCACATGGCATGTGACCAAGGATTAGACTCATGTCCCTTGCATTGGCAGGTGGATTCTTAACCACTGGACCATCAAGGAAGCTCTAAATTTCATTTTACTACAGGATTTATTTTTTTTTAAGATAAAAATTAATTTGGGAAAGCAGTGTGAGTGGCCCAGGTACTTTCTCCCTTGCCCTATACTGCTATGATTTAAAATTGCTTTCATAAAAACAAATATTTAAAATGAATTTCCACATTCTCTCTGATTCTTCTTTCATAATTCATTTCCATTCAAGCAGAAAACATGAAGGGAGGAAGGTACAGTGAGAAAATCATAATGCATTATCAGAATGTGACACAGAGATTGTTCTGAGCAGAAATGCTTATTCAGTTACTTCAAAAACCATCGTGGGCTTTTGGGAAATGTTTGCTTCTTAATAACCCACTGTGTATGTCTCAGCTCAAGCTGAAGAGTGAGTGAATGCATAAAACCAGCAATAATAATGTAGAAAGCCTATGAGATTTTTTTTGATACAAATCACCAGTGGGTTGAAGCCTTTTCTAATATCATAATTAATCTAAATGGAGACTAATAAGTTGCCATGGGAAGTGCTCATTGCAATGGTATATTTTTCATCCTGTAGGGTGAGGCTATGCTTCTTAATAACCCACTGTGTATGTCTCAGCTCAAGCTGAAGAGTGAGTGAATGCATAAAACCAGCAATAATAATGTAGAAAGCCTATGAGATTTTTTTTGATACAAATCACCAGTGGGTTGAAGCCTTTTCTAATATCATAATTAATCTAAATGGAGACTAATAAGTTGCCATGGGAAGTGCTCATTGCAATGGTATATTTTTCATCCTGTAGGGCGAGGCTTGAATGCTGATCCAGGCTAGTAGGAAAATCATTTTTAGTCACATTGACCCATTCTGCCATGTGAAGGTCAGGACAGCTGAGTCTGTGGCATGGCTCATTATTATACCACCACTGGATATCCCCAAAGCTGCCAGCCTTGTCACAGAAGTGTAGCATCACCCCCAGCTTAGAGCTCAGATTTGCACTGGCACAGAGAAAGTTTCCTCCAGAGATCATTTCTTTCTATCATCAGGACTTCTGTTTGCATAAAGCATCAAAAACATATGCTCTCTGAAAGCAGGAGGCCCTATGGAATAAATATTTGAAGAGCACAAACCTCCTTTTCAGTAATCACCATCTTGTGACAACAATCTGCTTTGGTCACTTGGGGAGTGGTCCCTATGGTAATTCTGGATGTATTGTGGCTTACAGCACATCCCTGAGAATTTTATAAAACTTTGTCTGTCATTCAGCAGGACGTATCAAAACCAAGGCGGTGGGTAGCCCTTGACTGGTCTTTTGGCCAGTTGTCATAATGGCTGCTGCCTAAGAGAGTCTGACCTGGAATTCACTGTCCCAGGTGTCCATTCAGGCCTCTCTGCTTTCAGTCTCCAGTGTCAGAGTTTGCAAACACTAATTTTGTTAGTAAATAAGGGTAGATCAGGCTCTAGATGCTTCAGTCTAAATAAAATGAACAAAGAACAGTAGCTCATTTATTAATTTTCAGGAAAAGATGATCTACTACCACAATTTCAAGATACTTATGCTTATTGTTTGATGATCATGAGATCAATATTATTATTAAATGTTATTATTAAGTTACATGATTATTATTTTAAAAATAACAATAGGAGTGTTTCATTTAATGCCTCACACATTCCAGGGATTATTCTTACAGATGCAATAGGAGATATTTTGAAAATTATTGATGTATTTATCTCTTTTGTCTTTCTGAGCACCTGATCCTTACAGATTCACAGTAGAGATGATCATTTGTTCTCCAGAAAGAATACCACAAGAAAGAGAGATTCTAACCTTAAAAAATGCAATGCAATCAGCAGTAAGATAATAGTTTTAAAAGCATTGAACATCTTGAAAAAAGAATCTTTATCTTTTTCTATCTTACACTTTAGTAACTCAACAGCCAAAATTATCAGCTCAGTCTTAAAGTTTTACCAAAAAGAGAAAGAGAGAGTATAATGGTGATAGAAGAGAGCAAAGGGTTTTTACACTTGCACTAGATTTGTGAAGGTTGTACCAAGGACAGAAAGGAGCTCTCATTGCTTCATCTTAAAAAATCTTAAAAATTCAGATCTTGGGTTTCCCAGTGTAAGAAGCAGTCACATCAATCCTAGGTTACATGGCAGGAGATCCTGAAGTTAGTTTTCCTGATCCAATATTGGTTCACACAAGTGGTAGAAATAGGACTCAGAAGAAGCTGAACATCTGGTAGGGGAGGAGAGGACATGTGAACTGAGTCTCAAACATGACTGCAAAGTGAACCACTGGAGTCAAACCAAACAGAGGATGCAATCAGATAAATAAGGTTTGAATCCAGTTTTGTTGGCCTGTATTTCAGTGGTGAGACACTCTCAAGAGAAGTTTCCTTTATGTGTAGATAACCCAGGCAGTCATTTCTCTACTTCATGCCTTCCTGCCATTGAGAATGGAAAAATGCAATACGATGGTGTGCCTTCCCTCACCTTCAGAGTACTGAAAATTCCTCCCTTTCTCCTGTTTTCATGAATCACACCATTTTTCTTATGCATTTGTTTTTATAACATCTCTTCATTTCAGTGTAATTTCAATAGTGTTATAACCACATATGTATAGACTTGCCATGTAGTCTATTTAAGGCCTGGCCTGCTGCTTCCAAATGGCAGACAGGAAGACATCTTTTTCCTCCTCACTTGTAAAGTGATTCATAATTATGCAGTAGAATAAGTAACTTCTGGGAAGGTTTCCATGCTCAACAAAAATGTTCTAATCTCATCCAGGGCATGTGATTTCTTGCTAGGCACGATCACAGTGGGAAGGTAGCCCTGCACTATCTTGATCATCTAGTGTGTTTCCCAACCTTGATCTTCCTCATCTTTTGTTTTAAATTCTAGGCTTCGTGTTCCTTTGGGGTCTGAATCTCTGTGTCAGCCGGTTGTATAGATGACATAAGTATTTAATAACAAATCAATCTTCAGAAGTTCTTTATGATCATTTGCATTATTTCTCTTAAAAGTCTTAGTGAGGAAAAATACTGGACTTTATTTTATTTTCTATTGTAAAGAAAGAAAATTTGGAGGTTAGATGATGTAGCCAGGAAAACTGAAGGTATATCAGGAGAAGAAGTACCTAAGACCTTTAAAATCATCTATCTACCTTACTTGACACTTCTCTTAAAATTTTATCACTTGAACCATGATGAATAAAACATGAAGTTTGTGTTCAAGTCATTTGCATATCTCCTTGCTCTGAGGGAAAATGCAGTCACCCAGATTCTTTTTGCTCCAGTGTATTTTAGGGACTAGTAGACACAACTGAGATGATAAATGAGATGCTGTGGTTAATGGGAGTAGAGTAGTAACCCAGTGACCCACTGCTCCCTAGAAATGGACTTCCTTATGCCCCAGGCTAATGGTTCAATTTGCTGTGTAATGAAGGCAGGCATCTGAAGAGGTTGATTTAGTATTAACTCACTTTTGCTTTGTTTATGATCTTTGCCCTAATGCTGAGATTTTCTGCTGTGACTTTTTCCCCCCTCTGTTGCCTTGGTCTTTCATTTTGGATTTGGGGCTGCTTTTGTTAAACATTTTTTTAATCCTTAGTTTTGATTCTTCATGAAATTAAAATTTGCATTGCTATATTCTCATCATTATAAGCCTGTGTTTTTACTATTTAAAAAATGAGAATAAGTAATAGTTGCCCATCTAACATTTCTGTTTAGAGTGCAATAAGACATCTAAATTATTTTCATAAAAATATCAAGTTGATTAAATTAGTATTACTGCTGCTAACTTTAGCCACTAGCACCACCACTGTTATCATTTTTACTATATTTACAACTGATAAAATGTCTTCATCTCCAACAAGTAGCACTGGCATACCCAATATTTCACTTAAACAGGTGCTCAGTACTTGTAGCTGAATTATATTAAATTTTACTCTGACAGTGACTCAGTTCAGTTCAGTCGCTCAGCTGTGTTCAACTCTTTGCAACCCCATGAACTGCAGCACGCCTGGCCTCCCTGTCCATTACCAACTTCCAGAGCCCACTCAAACACATGTCCATTGAGTCAGTGATGCCATCCAACCATCTCATTCTCTGTCACCCTCTTCTCCACCTTCCCTCAATGTTTTCCAGCATCAGGGTCTTTTCCAATCAGTCAGCTCTTCATATCAGGTGGGCAAAGTATTGGAGTTTCAGCTTCAACATCAGTCCTTCCAATGAACACCCAGGACTGATCTCCTTTAGGAAGGACTGGTTGGATCTCCTTGCAGTCCAAGGGACTCTAAGAGTTTTCTCCAACATCGCAGTTCAAAAGCATCAATTATTGGGTGCTCAGCTTTCTTTATAGTCCAACTCTCACATCCATACATGACCACTGGAAAAACCATAGCCTTGACTAGACGAACCTTTGTTGACAAAGTAATGTCTCTGCTTTTTAATATGCTGTCTAGGTTGGTCATAACTTTCCTTCCAAGGAATAAGCATCTTTCAGTTTCATGGGTGCAATTACCTTCTGCAGTTATTTTGGAGCTCAAAAAAAATAAAATCTGACACTGTTTCCACTGTTTCCCCTCTATCTGCCATGAAGTGATGGGACCACATGCCATGGTCTTAGTTTTCTGAATGTTGAGCTGTAAGCTAACTTTTTCACTGTCCTCATTCACCTTCATCAAGAGGCCCTTTAGCTCCTCTTCACTTTCTGCCATAATGGTGTTGTCATCTGCATATCTGAGGTTATTGATATTTCTCCTGGCAGTCTTGTTCCAGGTTGTGCTTCCTCCAGCCCAGCATTTCTCATGATAACAGTGACTACTTAAACTTTTATTCTACTTCTTTTGATCCAGTTCCTTTTCCCGTCCATATTCTTTGCTCTTATTAACATTTAAAGCAGACTGAAAATTTCTAAACAGAATATTGTTTAGAAACTCTGAGAGAAATACCTTGATTTTGTTCCTCACCCTGGATTTCTTTGTTCTTTTGACAGTAGAGAGATTATGAGTAGACCCAAGGATCACTCATGGGCATGAATCAGATTCAGTGAATCTGAGCTAAAAGTGTCACCATATATTTTCATCTTATTTAGATCAATCAATAATTATTGATTCCTTCTCATAACCAAGATAATAGTGAGCCCAGTGTTACAAGGGGCTGTTGTAGAAAAATAGCATCACTGAGGGTGTAAAAATCACACTGCCAGAAGATTATCTGTGTGTCTTCTAAATATTTACTATGGATTGTACTGTGCTGATGAATAAATTCTTTCTGATAATCCATCAGTTTATATACTCATTTTGATTAATTAGTGGGTTGAATGTAACGAATAAACTGCTTGATTGGGACATTATGAAAAATTGATACATTGAAACCAGGCTCAGAGCTAATGTGAGGTGAGCCTCTCTTTATGTTACAGGAAGAGTCTCTTATTTGCCAGGAACATAGTGCCCAGGGATGGCTGCAGTGATGAGCAGGAGTGAGCTCTAGAGGAGTTACTTTGAAAAAAAAAAGGCAATAAAGTTTTCAGTGAACATTAGAGCATTTTAAAAGATCCCTGGGTCAGGAAGTTTCTCTGGAGAGGAGAAATGGCAACCCACTCCAATAATTCTCCCATTCCTGGAGAATCCCATGGATAGAGGAGACTGTGGGGCTACAGTCCATGGGGTTGCCAAGTGTCAGACACAACTGAGTGACTAATATACATTTTTAAAGTATTAATATCAAATAATTTATAATGAAGCTCATTTTCAGAGTAATATTTTACAGTGTCTTTATACATCAACATGATCATTTGGTGATAAAAATAACCACACATTGGAGTATAATTCCTGAACTAGCAAAGAGTCTTATTAAAGTTCTTTCTAGGTTAAACATTTAAACAAATTTAAAGTATCTCTTTGTAGTACAAATTACTTATACTCTACCTTCATATTATCGTAATTGGGGTAAATTTCATGTTTCTCTTTCTTTTTATCTTTTAGGCATTTTTATTCAAAGAAAGAAAAATGACTCTTCCATGGATAAATCATCCCTCATGGTCATACTTTTAGGATAGTATCAAAATATGGATTTTAGCTTTCCATTCAACCTGTGTTGTCCATATTGTTTCTTTTAAGCAATAATAAAATGTATATTTATCTTATTCCTATCTGTTGACTACCAGCTTTTCTTCTTGAATAGTTTCTAATTCAAAAATATAGTATGAAAATTGTTATTAGTTATAATGTCAAATCCAAAATGTCTGTATCCCTGCTGACCTCCTTCACAAGGAAATTATAAGGTATTATGTACCTAATCAAAATACTTTAATCAAACTTATCCTGACTGTATATATTTTCAATGGGAGAAAAATTGATATCAAGTTATTTTGACTCAAAGTAAATGATATTTAAATAATTTTTGTATGTTTTTAGTTAACACTTTTATAAAATATATTTTAATGGATAGTTCTGAGTATTTACCTCCACATATTCTCATTTAGTTGATTAAAATATCATTGGAAAAGTAGTCTTATCCTTTGATTTACATGTGTGTGTGATGATGATACCATAAATCCTTTATAGATAATCTTTTGGGTGATTCACTCTACATACAAAAATAGATAATTTCCCCATCTCCTTATTCAAATGCCCTCATGAGGCTGCTGGTCAACAGTTAGAATCACCTGCAGATCTTTGAGAAACTACTCAATACTAGATTTGTCTTCTAGATAATTCCATTTAGTTATTTTGGAGAAAGTTCTGGTTGTGAGTAATTTTAAAAGTTTCCATGTAATTCATATATACCAAGGTTGAAAACACTACTCTGAGCAATAGTCCTAGAAGACAATTTTGCAGATTATGTGATGTGTCAGATTCACCTAAGAGCAGAAATCTACAAAAATACAGACCCAAGGGTTCTAATCCTCAGGATTATAATTCAGTAGATCTTGAGTGTGGTGATTCCAAAGTATGGTCAAGTTTGGGAACCTTGGTGTTAATCACTTCTCTCCTCTCAGTTACTTACTTTCTAGCACCACGGACAGCACCTGTGACTTGAAAGTCATGAGCTGGAATTTCAGAATTCTCTAGTTTTTGAGTGAAAGGGATCTTTGGGATTAAAAAATGAGAAATTTCTCATGTTTTTCCAAATGAGATAAGAAAATCATCTAAAAAATTTTAAGATATTTTACAAAGCTCAGGCAAGCAGGGTGAACAATGCTGACTGTCCTATCGCTTATCATTTTTCTTAATTCTACGTCTACACTAGATTTCTTCATTTTATGAGACTCATGGTGTCAAGCCCCTAGATCCTATTTATTTTATAAACTTTTCTTCACCAGGTTCAGGTGATACTTTCTCACAAAGTTATCTCTGACTTCTCAGACTAAGTCAATTATAGTTACCATATGCTTTTATAGATTCATGTTGGTATCCTTCACATTTTTATCTCAATGTGTGATAAACAATAAGCCATGTAATTATTGGAATAAAGTCCTCTTCCACTAGAGTGTGAACTTCAAAGTCTGTGAGTCTGTGACAATTTTGGCTTATCTTTGCATCCTTTACACTAGCACATTATATGATATGCATGTAATAAACATGTAACAAATATGTATTTAATTGAATTGAATTTAGTAGCAACCATAGCGTGATAGAATTTTATTTGTTCTCATTAAAAATTTAATGAAATTTCTTGCTCATGCCATTTACTTTTGACTTCAGTGTACTGTTTATGACCAAAACAAACATGTGCAAGAGAATCTTTTACTATCACATAAAAGTGCTTTATGACAGTAAGCTGTTTGCTATTTTCAATTATTTATGAGTTATAAAAATGTACTGGCTTGTCAAAAAGCAGAGAAGTTTTAGTATATTTATTGAGGAAACTGCCAGATACATTTTCTTTTTTCCCTTTCCATTATATATAGTACTCTCTGTGGAGAGGTAGGGAGATAGATATAGATGTAGACGCAACTATAGATAAATGGTGTGCTATTCTTACAATTCAGCAACATTTAATATATGAAGACTGATGATACTCAAACTTAATAATATACTAGCAGAAATATATTCAAATATTTACATTTAGTCATTAGATTATCTCATGTAGTTACTAGTATAGCTCTACATATCACTGTTTTGATGATGACAGGCAATTAAGTATCTCTAGTCTTCTAGTCTTTCCCTTGAACTCCAGGATGCTATATTATCTTCCTGCCTACTCAGCTTCTCCACATGGATGTCTAAATAGGAATCCCTAACTTAACCAAAACTGATATCTTTTAATCCCCAAATTTCTGATTCCCCTCCTTCTCCTCATCCTTCACACTTCATTAAATGACACTTTGTGAGCTGTGCAGGGCAAATATATGTGTGTGTGTGTATATATATACATGTATCTGGGTATATATATGTATATACATATCAGAAAATAGTAGTCATTTAAAATGCCTCTCTCTTCTTCATTCTCATTTCTCATCAAGCTACATCAGCAACATCTTCAAAATATTCCCTGTATGTTGCTACTTCTTACTCTCAATGAAGGCCTCCACTGCTCTCAATGAAGTCCAAGCTAAACTCATCTTCTCATTGGCTTCTGTATCTACTCTTGACCCTTACTTAGCAGCCAAATTGGATAAATAAATCAGCAATCATGGGGCTCCCATGCACGAACTCTCCAATAATTCCCCAACACACACAGCACAATTACCATGCCTGCAAATCTAATATGATATGTCTCTTTGCATCCTTTTTGATTTTAACTTTTTTACCTGCCCCCAAACCTCCACTCAGCTCACTTTGTTCCAGGTCACTTGCCATCTTGCCAGGGAATGTCCAAGAACATTCCTGCATCAGACCCTTCGGAATGTCTATTCTTTCTTTCTTTCTTTTTTTTTTTTTAAATAAATAAGGTTTTTTATTTATTAAAATTACTAAAATTGCCAAAAAGGCAATTAAAAGGATTAACCTGAAATCACAGTTTTATAGGAAGTCTAATCATTATATTTAATAAGCATATGAAGAAAGGATTAAATAGTTGCTATGCAGAAAGGCTGAACAACAGATAACATGGTTTAAAACTGTAAGTGAAGGTGGAAGTGAAGTCGCTCAGTCTTGTCTGACTCTTTGTGACCCCATGGACTGTAGCCCAGCAGGCTTTTCCATCCATGGTATTTTCCAGGCAAGAATACTGGAGTGGGTGGCCATTTCCTTCTCCAGGCGATCTTCCCAACCCAGGGATTGAACCCGGGTCTCCCACATGATAAGCAGCCGCTTTACTGTCTAAGCCACCAGGGAAGTCCAAACTCTAAGAATGTCTATGAATATCCTCTAATGAGGGTAGATCAGTTTAGTGTCTCAGCTGCACCAGTGACCACACATGCCGTTCACCAGTCATTTCACATCAGTCCTCTTTGTTATAGTTTGGCCCAGTGCAGTTCTCAAATGAAACCAAAAGTTGGATAGAAAATCTGTGAGCTTTAGTTGGGTTCAGATAACAGCTGAAGGCCATCTTAGATACTGGTTTCACCAAGATGAAAAGCAAATTTAGGGAGAACATTACTGTCATCTATTTAAGACAGAATTTTGTTCTGATATTAAACCAAAATACAGAAACACCCAAATTGTCACCTTATTCCTAAAGAGCATTAATCCAAGTAGATAAATTACCAAGGCCTGAGAGTTACCTACTTTACAAACTTAAGTCACCTGCTACTACAAACCATGTTGCCTTCTTTTTTTTTTTTTATTTATTCCTTTTTTTTTTAATTTTTATTTTTTGTTTAATGCTTATTCCATTTCACAGTATTGCATTGGTTCTGCCATACATTGACATGAATCAGCCACAGGTGTAGACGATCTCTCCATGTCAAAGCCCCCTCCCACCTCCCTTCCCTGCCCATCCCCCCAGTTCATCCCATACACCGGCCCCAAGCATCCTGTATCCTGTATTGAACATAGACTGGTGCTTCATCTCCCATATGATTGTATACATGTTTCGTTGTCATTCTCCCAGATCTTCCCACCCTCTCCCTCTCCCTCTGAAGCCAAAAGTCCGTTCTATACCTCTGTGTCTCTTATATTGTCTCACTTTCAGGGTCATCATTATTGTCTTCTAAATTCCATATATATGTGTCAGTATACTGTATTGGTGTTTTTCTTTCTGGCTTACTTCACTCTGTATAATCGGCTCCAGTTTCATCCATCTCATTAGAACTGCGTCAAACTTATTCTTTTTGAGGGCTGAGTAATACTCCATTGTGTATATGTACCACAGCTTTCTTATCCATTCATCTGCTGATGGACATCTGGGTTGTTTCCATGTCCTGGCAATTATAAACATTGCTGCAATGAACATTGGGGTACACGTGTCTCTTTCAATTCGAGTTTCCTCGGTGTGTATGCCCAGCAGTGGGATTGCTGGGTCGTAAGGCAGCTCTATTTGCAATTCTTTCAGGAATCTCCACACTGTTTTCCATAATGGCTGTACTAGTTTGCATTCCCACCAACAGTGTAAGAGGGTTCCCTTTTCTCCACATCCTCTCCAGCATTTATTGCTTGTAGATTTTTGGATCGCAGCCATTCTGACTGGTGTGAAGTGGTACCTCATTGTGGTCTTGATTTGCATTTCTCTGATAATGAGTGATGTTGAGCATCTTTTCATGTGTTTGTTAGCCATCCGTATGTCTTCTTTGGAGAAATGCCTGTTTAGATCTTTGGCCCATTTTTTGATTGGATCATTTGTTTTTCTGGAGTTGAGGTGCATAAGTTGCTTGTATATCTTTGAGATTAGTTGTTTGTCAGTTGCTTCATTTGCTATTGTTTTCTCCCATTCAGAAGGCTGTCTTTTCACCTTACTTATAGTTTCCTTTGTTGTGCAGAAGCTTTTGATTTTAATTAGGTCCCATTTGTTTATTTTTGCTTTTATTTCCAGTATACTGGGAGGTGGATCATAGAGGATCCTGCTGTGATATATGTCCGAAAGTGTTTTGCCTATGTTCTCCTCAAGGAGTTTTATAGTTTCTGGTCTTACGTTTAGATCTTTAATCCATTTTGAGTTTATTTTTGTGTGTGGTGTTAGAAAGTGGTCTAGTTCCATTCTTTTGCAAATGGTTGACCAGCTTTTCCAGCACCACCTGTTAAAGAGACTGTCTTTACTCCATTGTATGTTCTTGCCTCCTTTGTCGAAGATAAGGTGTCCATATGTGTGTGGGTTTATCTCATGGCTTTCTATCTTGTTCCATTGGTCTATATTTCTGTCTTTGTGCCAGTACCATACTGTCTTAATGACTGTGGCTTTGTAGTAGAGCCTGAAGTCAGGCAGGTTGATTCCTCCCGTACCATTCTTCTTTCTCAATATTGCCCTTGCTATTCGCGGTTTTTTGTATTTCCATACAAATCTTGAGATAATTTGTTCTAGTTCTGTGAAAAATACTGTTGGTAGCTTGATGGGGATTGCATTGAATCTGTAAATTGCTTTGGGTAGTATGCTCATTTTCACTATATTGACTCTTCCGATCCATGAACATGGAATATTTCTCCATCTATTAGTGTCCTCTTTGATTTCTTTCATCAGTGTTTTATAGTTTTCGATATATAGGTCCTTAGTTTCTTTAGGTAGGTGTACTCCGAGGTACTTTATTCTTTTCGTTGCAATGGTGAACGGAATTGTTTCCTTAATTTCTTTTTCTATTTTCTCATTATTAGTGTATAGGAATGCAAGGGATTTCTGAGTGTTTATTTTATATCCTGCCACTTTACTATATTCATTGATTAGCTCTAGTAGTTTTCTGGTCGAGTCTTTAGGATTTTCTATGTAGAGGATCATGTCATCTGCAAACAGTGAAAGTTTTACTTCTTCTTTTCCAATTTGGATTCCTTTTATTTCTTTTTCTGCTCTGATTGCTGTGGCCAAAACTTCCAGAACTATATTGAATAGTAGTGGTGAAAGTGGGCACCCTTGTCTTGTTCCTGACTTTAGGGGAAATGCTTTCTGACTAGAATATGTTTCTCCTAATTCACCAGAATGGCTTCTCTCATCTCATTCAAATTTCTTTTCACAGGTGACATCTCTTTTCACAGGTAACAAAGGTTTCTCTCCAAGGAAACTCTTTGAAATTAGCATCTCTGTTCAATGTTACTCCTCTATCATGGTTTACTTTATTTTCAAAATACTTTAAACTATGTAGCATTTCTTTTCAGAACATGAAGTTTAGCAAATTCTAGTAAAAGGAATTTCAAAGAGGATATGGGCCTTAGTTGCGGGCAGTTAAATTTAAGATCTTGAGAGGGTCTGTAAAATGGATTCTCATTGGGAATTAAAGTGGAGTATCAATGACTATATAGAAAATTTATTGAAAAACAAAGAATACAATGTGTATGTGAATAGTAGCCAAGTTATCAGACAAGCAATTCTGTGAATATTTGCCTTTAATGAGATAATTAAAGCATCATTATATTGTTCATATATTTCTCAACTTAGTTCCCCATGGCATTTGGTGATCTTTTTAATGTTTTGTTTGTTTCATTTTTTTCTTTCAAACTTTGAAACTAGTGCTTTTTCCATGTAGTACCCAAATGCCCAAGTAGTTGATATCAACAAAATTTTTTTTAGTGAAGAAAAGTCATTGTTCCTGATTAAGTATGGGGTACAAAGTTAAGTTAAAAGTAAAAAATACTGTACGATTCTACTTAAGTACCTAAAGTAGTCAAAATTATAGAGACTGAAAGTAGAATGATGGTTACCAGGGGCTGGGGGAAGAGGTGAATGAAGATTTGTTTAACACGTACACAAACTAAATTTTACAAGATGGAAAAAGAGTTCTGGAGATGAGCGGTGAATGTATTTAAAGCCACAGAATTGTACACTCAAAAATGGTTAAAATGATGTTTTATGTTATATGTATTTTATGATAATGATAATAGTAATGATCATGATAATAAACTCTACCTTCAAAGATTTTTAATCTAGTTAGTATGACAACTGAACAGTTCAGACAGTTTAGGGGCCAGACTTAAGGTGCTGGTGAGAGTATAAGGTGGCCACTATGTTCAGATCTGCAAGGTCAGTGCTGTGCTGATTGGAAGTCATAGCCTTAACCCAAAAGTGAAGGTACCTGCAAAATTAGGCAACTTAATTCAGTTAAATATGCCTTGATAAAATGATTCAGCAAAATGTGTTTGGAGGTCAATTCTCTGCTCAGCAAGAAGAGAATGCTGAGTTCTACTCAGTAAGTACTGCCCATGGCTTGGGTAGAATGTTAAAGTTTGAAATTGTCTCCCTGTTCTAAAGAATTGTCTTTTTAATTTTTTAATTTTTATTTTTACTTTATTTTGCTTTACAGTACTGTATTGGTTTTGCCACACATTGACATGAATCAGCCATGGGTGTACATGAGTTCCCAATCCTGAAACCCCCTCCCACCTCCCACCTCATCTCATCTCTCTGGATCATCCCCGTGCACCAGCCCCAAGCATCCTGTATCCTATATTGAACATACACTGGTGATTCATTTCTTACCTAATAGTATACATGTTTCAATGTAATTCTCCCAAATCATCCCACCCTCTCCCTCTCCCACAGTCTAAAAGTCCGTTCAATACATCTGTGTCTCTTATAGAGGATTATTATTACCATCTTTCTAAATTCCATATATTATATATGTGTTGGTATACTGCATTGATGTTTTTCTTTCTGGCTTCACTCTGTATAATCGGCTCCAGTTTCATCCACCTCATTAGAACTGATTCAAATGTATTCTTTTTAATGGCTGAGTAATACTCCATTGTATATATGTACCACAGCTTTCTTATCCATTCATCTGCTGATGGACATCTAGGTTGTTTCCATGTCCTGACTATTATAAACAGTGCTGCAATGAACATTGGGGTACACGTGTCTCTTTCAATTCTGTTTTCCTCGGTGAGTATGCCCAGCAGTGGGATTGCTGGGTTATAAGGCAGTTCTACATTCATTTTTTTAAGGAATCTCCACACTGTTCTCCATAGTGGCTGTACTAGTTTGCATTCCCACCAAGAGTGTAAGAGGGTTCCTTTTCTCCACACCCTCTCCAGCATTTATTGCTTGTAGACTTTTGGATCGCAGCCATTCTGACTGGTGTGAAATAGTACCTCATCGTGGTTTTGATTTGCATTTCTCTGATAATGAGTGATGGTCAGCATTTTTTCATGTGTTTGTTAGCCATCCATATGTCTTCTTTGGAGAAATGTCTGTTTATTTCTTTGGTGCATTTTTAGATTGGGTTTTTTATTTTTCTGGACTTGAGCTGCATAAGTTGTTTGTATATTTTTGAGATTAGTTGTTTGTCAGTTGCTTCATTTGCTATTATTTTCTCCTATTCAGAAGGCTGTCTTTTCACTTTGCTTATAGTTTCCTTTGTTGTGCAGAAGATTTTAATTTTAATCCTGTAGTTCACTGAGACAGGTGATGATCATGCTGTCAGTGAGTATGGGGAGCCTTGGGAAAGAAATCCAGAAATTCTTTATTTCTTTCTTTGTTTTGACGTTTGGTTTTTTTTTTTTTAATTTAGTTGATTCAGAGTTTTGCAAAACTCTTCAGATAATATTTTTCTGGATTATTGTTCTGATCATGCTAAGGCTAACATGACTAACTAGAAAAGAGACATGATGGTAGAGAGAGTTGAAGATAAAATATATATGTGTAGGCATAAGACAAATATGAGAGAATTATTAATAGGCAGATTTTAGGGTTAAATCAGGATGGATTCTAATTTATTAAGGCTTAAGTGGTGCCCACAAATCTTCACATTGAAAAAGAACACCAGGTTCTTTTATACGAATCCTGAAATAACATAAATAGAAAGCCTATCAGCTTAAGCTGAATGTTTGATACTAGAGTATAATGGCAAACAAGATAGCAAGAAGACTAGGGATTCAAGATTTCATTTAAGCTTCCTTACAGTAAATGAAAGATGTAAACTGTACCTAAAAATGGCAATAACAATGGGGAAAAAAAGAGAAAAGTCAATAACATAGTAATTTATTTCATTCAAATCATTGGATCAAGGATATTAAAGTAAAACTTAATTTTTCTGAACAGTGGTCAATTATGTCTGTTGATCGAATTGTTGTTGCTTGTTGCTCAGTTGGTAAGTCATGTCTGACTGTTGTGACTCCATAGACTGCAGCATACCAGGCTCCACTGTCCTTTACTGTCTCACAGAGTTTGTTTAAACACAGGTCCATTGACTCGGTGATGCTATTTAACCATGCTATTTAACCCATCCTCTGCCACTCTCTTCTCCTTTTGCCTTCAGTCTTTCCCAGCATCAGAGTTTTTCCCAGTGAATTGGCTCTTTGCATCAGGTGGCCAAAGGACTGGAGCTTCAGCTTCAGCATCAATCCTTCCAATGAATATTCAGAGTTGATTTCCTTTAGGATCGACTGGTTTAATCTCCTTACAGTCCAAGGGATTCTCAAGAGTCTTCTCCAGTACTACAATACAAAAGTATGAATTCTTCAGTGCTCAGCCTTCAACTGTCACATACATATATGACTACTGGAAAAACCATAGCTTTGACTGCATGGACGTTTTTCAGATTGTTTCTGCTTTTTAATACACTGTCTAGGTTTGTCATCACTGTCCTTACAAGGAGCAAGCGTCTTTTAATTTCACGGCTGCAGTCCCTACCTGTAGTGATTTTGGAGCCCAAGAAAATAAAATGTATCATTGCTTCCACTTTTTTCCCTTCAATTTGCCATGAAGTGATGGAACCAAATGAGGCTAAAAGGCGTGATCTTAGTTTTTCAATTTGGCTGATATTCAAGCCAGCCTTTTCACTTTGCTATTTCATCCTCATCAAGAGGCTCTTTAGTTCCTTTTTGCCATTTGAGTGGTATCATCTGGATATCTGAGGTTGTTGATATTTCTCCGTGCAATTTTGATTCCAGCTTGTGCTTCATCCAACTTGGCATTTTGCATGGTGTACTCTGCATTTAAGTTAAATTAGCAAAGTGACAATATACAGCTTTGACAAACCCTTTTCCAAATTCGGAGACAGTCTGTTGTTCCATGTCCAGTTCTAACTATTTAGTTCCTTTTTGCCATTTGAGTGGTATCATCTGGATATCTGAGGTTGTTGATATTTCTCCGTGCAATTTTGATTCCAGCTTGTGCTTCATCCAACTTGGCATTTTGCATGGTGTACTCTGCATTTAAGTTAAATTAGCAAAGTGACAATATACAGCTTTGACAAACCCTTTTCCAAATTCGGAGACAGTCTGTTGTTCCATGTCCAGTTCTAACTGTTGCTTCTTTACCTGCATACAAATTTCTCAGGAGGCAGGTAAGGTGATCTGATATTCCCATCTCTTAAAGAATTTTCTATAGTTTATTGTGATTCATACAGCCGATGAAGCAGAAGTAGATTTTTCTGAAATTCCCTTGCTTTTTCTATGATCCAGTGGATATTGGCAATTTGATCTCTGTTTCCTCTGCCTTTTCTGAATCCAGCTTGCACATCTGAAAGTTCTCAA
>SJYC01125527.1:0-11969 GCA_006408675.1 Madoqua kirkii
GCTGAGCACCAAAAATGTATGCTTTTGAACTGTGGTGTTGGAGAAGACTCTTAGGAGTCCCTTGGACTGCAAGGAGGTCCAATCAGTCCATTCTAAAGGAGTTCAGTCCTGAGTGTTCATTGGAAGGACTGCTGTTGAAGCTAAACTCTAGTACTTTGGCCACCTGATGTGAAGAGTTGACTCATTTGAAAAGACCCTGATGCTAGGAAATATTGAGGGCAGGAGAAGTAGGAGATGACAGAGGAGGAGATGGTTAGATGGCATCACTGACTCAATCGACATTACTTTGGGTAAATTCTGGGAGTTGGTGATAGACAGGGAGCCCTGGCATGCTGTGGTCCATGGGGTCGCAAAGATTCGGACATGACTGAGTGACTGAACTGAACTGAACTGAACTGAACAGTAATCTTAAGAAACTCTTCCATGCAATAATCTAACCTATTGCATAGTCAGGGTAAGTAAGAACTTCTTGACTTTTCTAACTAAATGTACATTATTGTTTTGTAGTTCTCTTACTACTAGTATTTGCTCTTAACTTTGGTTCCTTTTTTTCAGAGAGATATCACTCTCTGTTTTAGGAATGGCATTTTAAGAGTGCTAATATACATAAAGGGGCATCTTGGTGGCTCAGTGGTGAAGAATCTGCCTGCCAATGCAGGAGATTCAGGCTCAATACCTGGTCCAGGAAGATCTCTTGGAGAAGGAAATGACAGCTCACTCCAGCATTTTTGACTGGAAAATCCCATGGACAGAGGAGACTGGAGGGCTACAGTCCATGGAGTTGCAAAAGAGTCAGACATGACTAAACAACAACAAATATGCATAAAAGTGCAACATGCTAATGTGCCGCTAGTGACACGAGACAACATATTATTATCATCTTTCTCCACAGGATATGCACTGATTGTGCCATAAACTTCATGAAAGAAGGCATCATATGTCTTATTTCCTCTGAAGAACCAAGCACCTAGATAGAACTGCACTTGAATCATATAGGGCACAATAAATATATACATGAATGGATAAATGAATGAGTTAAACTGGTGAAATTATATTTGTGATTTTAAAAACCTTGAATTAGTCTATTTTACTGGATAGACTTTTACTGTATTTAAATTGTCTCAGGAGCATTTCTGTATAAGGCATTTCCTTCCTGGAATTCCTCCAAAATGCAAGCTCTCTGATTCTGACAACTTCAAATATCTTTAATGATTTCTTTAAAGAGCAATAAAACGGCAGGCTACTAAAAAGGAGATAACTGTACCATCCCTGCTCGTGAATGGACTTAGCAAGCATTTAAGGAGCCTTAACATCAATCTTCCACAGCTAGATTTATAACGTATCCATTTTATGAATCACTTTGACTTGGATCCTAAAGCCCCTAGGCACAATTTTGCAGGAGTTCCTATGACACATATACATTAAACTGAAAAGCAGGAAATATGATTCTCCTAGAGGCTGGTATTCACCTACTTTGATTATTCTGCATAGTAAGTCAAGCTAGGTTGGCAGGTCATTATCTGATGGATATTGCCAACTACAAGAGAAAAACAGGGCAAAGGGGACTTACATTGAGCAAACCCAAATGCATCCAAGCCATGGGAAATATTTTACTATATGAAAGGCAAAAATTAAGAGTGGTATCTTCAGCATTGATTCCAGCCTAAGCACTGCATATTTATTTGTAACTCTTTTGGGTATTTAATGAATTCAAGCAGTATGGTGGTAAAATTAGGTAATAGACTTTTCATTTTGCCATTGAGATTGCACTATGATTTCTTGAGGGCCTCAGGTCTCCCTGAATAGGTAACAATTTCTAAAAGACACAAATGTATTGGCCAAATGTGACCTTAAATGAGTTACCTAGCAATGGCACCCCACTCCAGTACTCTTGCCTGGAAAATCCCATGGACGGAGGAGCCTGGTGGGCTGCAGTCCATGGGGTCGTAAAGAGTCAGACACGACTGAGCGACTTCACTTGCACTCTTCACTCTCATGCATTGGAGAAGGAAATGGGAACCCACTCCAGTGTTCTTGCCTGGAGAATCCCAGGGACGGGGGAGCCTGGTGGGCTGCCATCTATGGGGTCACACAGAGTCGGACACGACTGAAGCAACTTAGTAGTAGCAGCAGCATCATAGTTCATCTCTTAATAGTACACAAATCAAATACCTTTACCACATTGGTACAATTTTTAGAACACTGCTTTGATATCTACTCCTTGATATGCATATTTCCAAACCCATCACCACTCCCTCAAAAATCCTTTACAATTAAATGTAATTGTAAATGAAATCAAAAGGTCATAGAGGTTTATAGCTGGCAGATACCATGTAATCATCTTGCTCATCATCCCTTCCACTGTATCTGTTATTACATAGTGCCTCTGACAATTTCTGCTTTACTTTCATCATAAATGGGAAGCTAAGTAGCCAGGCAAGATGGTCTACCCAGTTACTAAGCAGCAGAAAATATAAAATGCATTTTTTTTAAAAAAACCTTCCACTTCTATTGCACTTTATGTAGTCTTTATAAGGTGCTTTACATCATTTCCTTCTATATTTACGATACCAACACCAAGTAGAAATTTTTACCCCCTCCACATAAGAAAACTAAAGCTCAAAAATATGAAATAATAGAATGGTCTGACTTTCCAATTTCAAGCTGTGTAAAAAAAAAGTTTATAGATCTGATAAATATATGCCTTTGGTGTCTACCTTCATTCCCTCCAAAATGCACCCCTCGCTTGAGGTAAATATTGCTTATTTTAATTTTGAAGAAGTTCTAGAATTAGCTCATCCTTTCATCTACTGAGATCAGGGAATACAATTGCTACAACTGGAACAAGAATAGCGTCAGAAGGGTCTCTCAGAGAACGATACGGATTTGGCGTGTGTATTTAAGATCCATAAAGAATATATTAAAAACTTATCATGTCTTTTCTTTTTTTTTTAATTTTTATTTTTTGTTTAATGCTTATTCCATTTCACAGCACTGCATTGGTTCTGCCATACATTGACATGAATCAGCCACAGGTGTGGAGATGCCACACATAAAACGAGTAATAAAAAATGCCTTTTGGGAGGTTCTTTTCAATAACCTTTAAAGAAACAGGCAATAAATAGTATCTCAACTGCAATCACCATTTTTTTTAAGTTTATTTATTTCTACTGAAGTATAGTTGATTTACCGTGTTTTTTCTTTTTAACAGATCAGGATTTTTTTATTGTGTGTCTATATTGTGTGTCTACTTGCTTGTGTTATAAACTGCAGTGCCACAATTTATTCTCCCCACCCCCTTTACATATTTATATTTCTCCAGATCTTTATTTTTTAAATTTATTTATTTTAATTGGAAGCTATTTACAATATTGTAGTGAGTTTTTCCATACAATGACATGAATCAGCCATGGGTGTACCTGTGTGATCTGAGAGAATAGCATTGAAACATGTATATTATCATAGGTGAAACAGATCACAATCACCATTTTAAAGTAAATCTCAAAGAGTAGATTCCATATTTTATAGTATTTTTCATTAGCATAGGTATCCTTGAATGTGTAAGGACTGTTCCACCATTCAACCAGGAGCTACATATACAGAGCCCAGTTGGAAGACTACAAATTTTCCATCTTAGGATACAAAAGAAGTCATTTCTTCAATTAGGGTACAATGACACTAATGAATGCACTCTGGTTGTTCCCTCTCTTACAAGATTTTCTTATCTGGCAGCTCCAGTGATATGATGGGAAGGCGATTTGCAAGTCTGATTTGGAACTTTTTGATCATCAGAGAGTAAAGAGTATAAAGTTTCTGCTTACAGTCTTAGGGACATTATAGAAAATTAGCTCTGGGAATGTATTTAAATTATTCAAATAGAAATTGACTCTTAACTTTGTGATCCTGCCTTCTTAACCTGCACAAGGACTATGATGTAAATGAAAAGTTTTATGGTTATTCTCTAGAGATTTCTGTTTAGTAACTGAATCTCTTCAAATTTTCCATTATTCAGCTCTCTAGTCAGTGAATAGGCATAAAAATAGAGATATTTTCAAAGCTTCAATGTTCTATTCTCCTTCTTAGTGAATTTGAACCAACAGTTCTAAATAAGTTTTAATAACAATTATAAGATTTTAGTGCAGAAAAAAAAGTTAACTGATTTACTTCATCATTTTGTGCACACATATAATGGCTTTCGTCATACTTCTTTCCCATACTGCCTTGATTTTAAAATACTGAACATCTTGAAAGTAAAATAATCACTCACATCATTAAAAGAAGTGTTATTTCTGGTCCACATATATTAGAAGATTAAAAATCCTGCTTAAAATGCTGTATTAAGCAAGCTATAGCAGTAAAGTATTATTCATGAAACTAGACATAATGATAAAAGCAATCTACTGATAATATTATGGGTAAGTAAATGTGGAAACAGTCAGGAAAATATTTCTTTGCTTTATGATGCAAAACAAGAATATAGGCAGCCTATTGGTCCCTGAAAGACAGATGCATATAATGTAGACTGTTCCACTATAGAGCACATTCCATTAGACCAGTGGTGAGGCTGAACCTCATCAGTTTTTGGAGGGGTCACCTAAACTCCCTTTCCATCTGGGTGATTGAGAGCAGTGCCAGATTGAGATTGGCCAGGTGCACTGAAGGAGAATAAGGTGTCAGGAAGGCAAGAGGTAATTTGTTTTCTCCTCTGGGGTAACCTGGATATGTTCTTTTTCTCCAAACTGTTAAGTTTCAAGGAAACATGTCTACACTACATTTTGAATTATTAACAAGTTTAACATCCATGTGCCACCTAATGTGGATGCATTGGGAGGTAGGTGAAGATCAATTTTCTTCTCCTAATTTTTAATTGAGCCTAGTGACCAGAAATGACCTAGAAGGCCTTCAGCCTCAGGAGGAAAAGCATTAAGCAGATCTGGGGAATGAGATACTTCTACTGGCATGAATACTGGTTTTTTTTTTCAGACTCTGTCCCTGAATCTGCCAACATGACAATGCTCTTCAATAATAAAAAAGACGTGTTCCAGGCTTTTGCAAAGATGACACCTGCATGACTGACAGCCTTTTCCTGCACAACAGTTCCTCAGCTCTAGTTACACAGCAATCTGTCAGCCACTTAGATGAATGAGCTCTTTAAGCCATTAAAGAGTTAACATATTATTATTTTAATCGTGCCATAATTCTTGGGGTGGCAAAATTGCTCTGCACAATAAATAACACTACTTAAAGGTTAATTACTTGATTAATGTGTCTCTTCCTATGACACTTGCTCTTTATTTACACAGACAGAAGAATCTCTCACTATATCTTGTTAAATCTCTTTATTCACTTTCTTTGTTTGGTCCAAGAGATAATTTTTCACAGGTTCTCAATAAAGAAATAAAAATATTATCCTACTTTTCTGTTATTGTTATTGTTTAAAAGATTTGCTTTTATTATTGACATACAAAAAACTTGATTATTGAAACTGGATACACCATTTTTTTTACCTCCTCCAGGTGGGTAGAGCTGTGAATTATTTCTCATCATTAAGTAAAAAACATTTTACTTTTGGTTGGCATGACAGTGACATAAGAGCTCTCCTTGACTCTTTCTGAGGCAGCTGGAAAATGAAACCCTTTCGGCTCAAGACACAGAGTCCATCTTTTCCCTTCTCATTAACATTAAAGAAGGCCATGTGGGCAAATCCACATACATAAGAATACACTTCAGTTAGAATCAAATTAATTCCAGAGCAAAAATAAAAACATAAATTAATGCCAAAAACTCAGGCTGTATTTTTGGAGAGTACTCATGGGTATTAAAAACATGGTATCATCTATTTATTTCATCAGATGATTTTTACAAGATCAGGGGTAGCTCCATGGAAAGACTCAAGATTGACTGTTATATTGTAATCAACAAAATCCTTAAATAAAAGTAGTCTTCTTTTGCTTTCTTCCACCTCCAAAGATTTGTAAGCGTCCCAAAGAGATGGGCAACATACATGCTAGTAAAGGAGAGCTTTCATTCCTAGATTGCATTTCTGTAAGAAAATACCCTCTATACCACTGGCATAGGATGGATCTTCCAACTAACTGTGGGTGATGGAATAGAATACGGTGGACTGAAGACAAGGAAAAAATGGAAGACACGAAAAGGTAGAGGGAAAGAGTAAATTGAGCAGGAAATTTCTGGATACATTTCCAAAGGAACCAGCAGAATATGGTCGCTCAGATAGTGATGTTTTCTGCTTTTCTAAAACTTCTACAAAGCTTTCTCTCTCAATCTAATAAATCCAGTGAGAATGTATTTTTACTTGCCTAAATATTCATTTATTTCCTTTTATATCTCTTTAATAAGTAAATAAAACATGTACAATAGTAAGAAATGAGGGGGGAAAATACTTAACCAACCAACTAAGAAACAGAAGACACTCAGAAATATTTTTTATTAAAAAAATAGAAGCTTGAGATCATACAGTATCAGGTATTTTAGAAGGGCAGAAGTTGGGAAAATTTTTGAATCCAGCAAACTAACATAATTTGCATACACTCATCCTGAGTCACTTTACAGAAAGAAAAAAGATGGAAATAAAATCAAAAGAATAGTCACTGATCCTGTTATATTCGTTTTCTCTTCGTGTATAATAAATTACCACTTATCTCATAGTTTCTGCAGGTCAGGAGTTAAAAGCATAGTCCAACTCATTCCTCTACTCAGGGTCCCACAAGGCAGCAACCAAGATGTCCTCATCTAGAACCCAAGCTCATAGGGTCATTGAACAAATTCAGTCCCTTTCAGCTATTAATAGCTGACTAAGTCATTCAGCTTTTAGAGATCATCAGCATTTTCCTTCCTCATGACCCTGTCTCAGTCTGTTTGGGCTGCTGTAACAAAATATTATAGACGGGGTGGCTTAGAAACAACAGAAATATATTTCTTACAGGTCTGGAGCTTGGGAAGTCCATGATGAAGGTGCCAGTAGATTCAGTGTCTGGTGAGTATCTGCTTCTTGGTTCATACATGGCCACCATCATATCTGTTTCCCTATACCCTCTAGTGACAGGAGAGGCAAGGGATCTCTCTGAAGGTTCTAGGAGCACTAACTCCATCTAATCACTTCCCAAAGGCCATACCTCCTAATACTATTACCTCAGGGATTAGGATTTCAACATATGGATTTGGAAGTATATAAACATTCAGTCCACAGAAGACTCTCTCCATATGCCATTGCTATCATAGCAGATGTTTCTTTAGAGTCATCAGGAGAATATCTCTACTGCATGCTATAGAGTGGAACAGAACTATGTATTTATGTGGATGGATGTATAGATAGATGATAGAGAGATAGATAGGTAGGCAGATAACATAATCATAGAAATAGCATCCCATCACCATTATCATATTCTGTTGGTTAGAAGCAAGTTACAGGTCATGCCCACACTCAAAGGGAGGGTATTGTACACTGCATGACCACATAGCTACACTAAGGTCTATCTGCCATCTGCCAAACATGTGAAAAGAATTTTCCACAAGCTCAGACTACAGAGAGCTTTCCTCTGTGTCCAAGGTATCTTTTCCTGCCAAGTAACATCCTATTCTAAGGCCAAATCAGTTCCACAAAAAATACTTATTTCTGGTTCTGACCACTTCCCAAAAAACAAAATGAGAAATGTTCTAGTGTTCAGTGGAATGCAGCTGTTCATCAATGCATAACATTACCAACAATGGTATGAACCTAGGTGATGACTGTTTCCAAATGACTGCTGCTTGATGATATTCTGAGATATCCTCAAAATGACTCCCTCATGTTTCCCTTCTCTGATAGAAATGGTTTATTATGTGAAAAGAGCTGTAAACATGCAATAAAGTGGCCTTATGAGAAAGTTAATGTCTCTATTCAGGGCCAGGATGGTAAAGGCTAAAGCCCAGTGGTGTGCTTCAACAGTTACTAGGGAATGTCCATGTCTCTGTTTAAGTGCTAATTCAGACTTCCTTGATGTATGTTGCTTTCGAGAAAAATAGCAATGGCTCTCTTATCCAACTCACTGAAACTATCAGTTGATGGGCTGTTCAAAACTAAAATTGGCTAAAGCAGGGATTTTTTAAAATGATACATATCTTCCATAAATATTTTATTTATTCCAAAACCAAATAACTATCTTTTCTATTATTCTGATCTAAAATCAAGACAATCTTTACTGTGTATAGTCTACTGATTGGAATTTCCCCATTGTCTTTGATCAATAAATTCATCTATAATGCATCATCTGTGATTTTTAGTTTTCCTTAAAATGGAGCAAGAACATAAAAATATTAACAAAATACAGATTTTAAAGTAAGATTACAGAGGTCACTACCTATTTTATATAAATATATTATTCACACCCATCTGGTTAGGAATTTTCAGCACCTCACATCTACTGAGTCTTTCAAATGCGTTTGACACGGTTTTCAGAGAAATCACCTCCTTTACATTCATATTTTATAGTACTAAGTAACTAATTTTCAAAACCAACAAACCAGTTTACCACAGCAAGTTCAAGTAACATTAACACAGTTAGGACCAAGCCCAACTAATTTTTGATAAGGGTCCTCTTAAAGCAAGACTAGAGAGTAGTCTACTAGCCATAGCATTCAGAGTAGTTTGGGCAACAGTCGGCACGCTTTAAAAAGGCATGAAGAGTATCAGATAATCCAGATGATTGGTTAAGAGAAAGTCATTGAAGTTATTTAAAAGAGTTTCTGCCATCAACTGTCAAAGATATAATTGGTGTACATGCATTAAACAATATTTGTTGAGCACCTTGCACGTGCATGCTCAGTCGCTTCAGACATGAACCCTAGGGATTTTGCAATCCTAGTGACTGCAGCCCACCAGGCTCCTCTGTCCATGGGATTCTTCAGACAAGAATACTGGAGTGAGTTGCCATGACCTGCTCCAGGGGATCTTCCCAACCCAGGGACAGAACCTGAGTCTCCCGCATTGCAAGCAGATTCTTTACCATTGAGCCACCAGGGAAGCTCTTGTCGAACTCTCACTACATACTACATTATGGAGGTATGTTCTAGCTACCCCATAAAGAGGAAAAAAGCATGATCACTGCCCTTGAAGCTCCTAATACAATGACTCTGTGAGGTGCTATTGCACTTACATAATGTTTGTAGCGTATAAAGTGTTTCTATCTTTTTTTAACCCTAAAAAGCTTTGTATGTTAGCCTGGATTCTGCAGTTACTGAAGAATGGTGAGAAATTCACTGAGTTCCTAAGGTTATTGCTTGATGATTTATGACTCATCAGTACTTAGATGAAAGTGCCCTGTCAAATTCATTTTTTAACACCAACAAATATGAGGTTGAATTGTAAAATAGGTTCCATTTAATCCAATTTCTTTTATGTAGTTATGCTCAAGGATGCATGAAGGGGCTTGTGTTATATGAGAAATTTTCCCAAAGAGTAGCAGAGATGAAAATTTACTCTGGAAAAACCACAAGGGAATATTTATTTCTCCTGCACCCTATATATAATCGGTCACCAAGTCATGGCACTCAAAACGGTCCTTTTCTCCCAACTTTACCATGTCATCAATTTAGTACATTCTTGCTAATCTGAAAAATTCTCTATCCTTTCTTTCTTGACACCAATCTTCTGCCTCCATCTATATCCATAGTGCTTCCAAAGACCACAAATCTATTTGTATGACTCTCATTTTCAGAACCCACTATGGATCTCAACACTCCCAAGAATAATGCCGAAGCTCCTTCAAGTGGAGCCAAACAGGGCCTGAACATTCTATATGTACCATATTTTATCAGTATCAGCTATGATTTTTCCCACACATACAGCCTAGATCTAGCATCACAAATTCTTCTCCATTTCTTCTCAAAGTACCCAAACATAACTGTGTAAGTTTGAATCACTGAAATTCTGTTCTGTGTTTATTCAATACCTTTTTTGTTAAAATCCTGGCAAACTTACACTCATTCTTCAAGATCAACGCTTTAAATTTTACCTGAACACTCCATGTACCATTTCTACACAATATTTAAGGCAGCTCCCTTTTACTGCACAAATTTTGTACATGGCTATTTCTGTTCTGTTCAGTCACTCAGTCATGTCTGACTCTTTGCGACCCCATGAGCTGCAGCACTCCAGGCCTCCCTGTCCAACACCAACTCCCGGAGCTCACCCAATTCATGCCCATTGAGTCAGTGATGCCATCCAACCATCTCATCCTCTATCGTCCCCTTCTCCTCCTGCCCTCAATCTTTCCCAGCATCAGAGTCTTTTCAAATGAGTCAGCTCTTCACATCAGGTGGCCAAAGTATTGGAGTTTCATTAAGCTTCAACATCAGACCTTCCAATGGACACCCAGGACTGATCTCCTTTAGGATGATCTAGTTGGATCTCCTTGCAGTCCAAGGGACTCTCAAGAGTCTTCTCCAACACCACAGTTCAAGAGCATCAATTCTATGGTGCTCAGCTTTCTTTATAGTCCAACTCTCACATTCATACATGACTACTGGAAAAAACCATAGCCTTGACTAGACAGACTTTTGTCAGCAAAGTAATGTCTCTGCTTTTTAATATGCTGTCTAGGTTGGTCATAACTTTCCTTCCAAGGAGTAAGCATCTTTTAATTTCATGGCTGCAATCACCATCTGCAGTAATTTCGGAGCCCAGAAAAATAAAGTCTCTCACTGTTTCCACTCTTTTCCCATCTATCTGCCATGAAGTGATGGATCCCAAACACTGGGTGGGGTTCTATGGAGACAGGAGACAGTGATTAACAAGACCATAACAGTGTACTGGATGTTTTTATTCACTTGTTGCTCATATTATGCTATGAACTCCTTGAGAGCAGACAGACACATTGTATTCATTTCTATATGACTCCCAACCACTTAATGCAGTATACATACTACTAGGCATGTACTTGAGTTTCTTGAATGAATGACTGAAGAGCTGATGCCATTAAACATAAAATAGTTTTAGAAATTGTATTAGAAAGTTTCATATACACTGCCCTCAAGGTTTTAGGAGATAAATGGGGCAGTCTTCTAAGTTGAATAACTCTCCCACCTGTTTTGTTATAATATAATTTTTCTACTGCTCAGTTCAGTTCAGTGGCTCAGTCGCGCCCGACTCTTTGCAATCCCATGAACCGCAGCATGCCAGGCCTCCCTGTTTATTACCATCTCTCGGAGTTCACTCAGATTCATGTCCATCGAGTCCGTGATGCCATCCAGCCATCTCATTCTCTGTTGTCCTCTTCTCCTCCTCCTCCAATACCTCCCAGCATTACAGTCTTTTCCAATGAATCAACTCTTTGCATGAAGTGGCCAAAGTACTGGAGTTTCATCTTTAGCATCATTCTTTCCAAAGAAATCCCAGGGCTGATCTCCTTCAGAATGGACTGGTTGGATCTCCTTGCAGTCCAAGGGACTCCCAAGAGTCTTCTCCAACACCACAGGTCAAAAGCATCAATTTTTCGGCACTCAGCCTTCTTCACAGTCCAACTCTCACATCCATACATGACCACAGGGAACACCATAGCCTTGAGTAGACAGACCTTAGTCGGCCAAGTAATGTCTCTGCTTTTGAATATACTATCTAGGTTGGTCATAACATTTCTTCCAAGGAATAAGCGTCTTCTAATTTCATGGCTGCAATCACCATCTGCAGTGATTTTGGAGCCCAAAAAAATTTAGTCTGACACTGTTTCCACTGTTTCCCCATCTATTTCCCATGAAGTGATGGGACCGGATGCCATGATCTTCGTTTTCTGAATATTGAGCTCTAAGCCAACATTTTCACTCTCCTCTTTCACTTTCTTTAAGAGGCTTTTTAGGTCCTCTTCACTTTATGCCATAAGGGTGGTGTCATCTGCATATCTGAGGTTATTGATGTTTCTCCCAGCAATCTTGATTCCAGCTTGTGTTTCTTCCAGTCCAGCGTTTCTCATGAC
>SJYC01125528.1:0-41262 GCA_006408675.1 Madoqua kirkii
AAAGTCTGACACTGTTTCCACTGTTTCCCCATCTATTTCCCATGAAGTGATGGGACCAGATGCCATGATCTTCATTTTCTGAATGTTGAGCTTTAAGCCAACTTTTTCACTCTCCTCTTTCACCTTCATCAACAGGCTGTTTAGGTCCTCTTTACGTTCTGCCATAAGAGTGGTGTCATCTGCATATCTGAGGTCATTGATATTTCTCCCGGCAATCTTGATTCCAGCTTGTGTTTCTTCCAGTCCAGTGTTTCTCATAATGTACTCGGCATATAAGTTAAATAAGCAGGGTGACAATATACAGCTTTGACGTACTCCTTTTCCCATTTGGGACCAGTCTGTTGTTCCATGTTCAGTTCTAACTGTTGCTTCCTGACCTGCATACAGATTTCTCAAGAGGCAGATCAGGTGGTCTGGTATTCCCATCTCTTTGAGAATTTTCCACAGTTTATTGTGATCCACACAGTTAATGGCTTGAGCATAGTCAGTAAAGCAGAAATAGATGTTTTTCTCGAACTCTCTTGCTTTTTCCATGGTCCAGTGGATGTTGGCAATTTGATCTCTGGTTCCTCTGCCTTTTCTAAAACCAGCTTGAACACCAGGAAGTTCATGGTTCATGTATTACTGAAGCCTGGCTTGGAGAATTTTGAGCATTACTTTACTAGCATGTGAGATGAGTGCAATTGTGTGGTAGTTTGAGCATTCTTTGGCACTGCCTTTCTTTGAATTTGGAATGAACACTGACCTTTTCCAAGCCTGTGGCCACTGGTGAGTTTTCCAAATGTACTGGCATATTGAGTGCAGCACTTTCACAGCATCATCTTTCAGGATTTGAAACAGCTCAACTGGAATTCCACCACCTCCACTAGCTTTGTTCATAGTGATGCTGTCCGAGGTTAGGGGTTCCCATATGGGACTACCTAAAAATATCCCAATGACCCCTGAACTAGTCAAAGTCTCTTAGAGGAAATTTAACTTTATTCAGAATCCTTCTCCCTACCATGATTGTCCTCTGGTGAAGTGAAACACAGCAGAGAAGTATTATATTAGTAGGCTTATTATTGTTGCAAGAACAATAGTTTTATTTTATTAAGCACATCTTACGTGAACTTCATACGAAAACTTTGAAACTAGAAGTTATGTTGGCTAAAGATGTGGACATTGTTAAAGATCTTCTGTTTATTCCTCTGTTCTTTTCTTTTTGTTCTTAAAAGTCTTTTCCGTTTTAATACTGATAGAAAGTGAAAGTTCTTTAGTTTTCCATTGTTATCTTAGAAGTGAAGGTGTGAATTTAAGTAAAGTGAGTCAGTGTAAATGTATTTCTTTGCCAGAGCTAATTTCTTCAGTATTCTACAATTTTTCATTTTCCATGTTTTCTCATTTTGGGATTATGGGAGAAATCTTCATCTACAGCAATCTATAAAGAAACAATTAACTAGCATGTATTTGAGGTGATTAGATAAATCTGTAATGAATATTTTTCATTGAATATAGACTGTAGACTGGGCATTGTGACAGACACTTTGTATAGATCCCCAAGAATGAAAGATGTGTTGTTTAATTTTATAAAGTGCACCACTGGCTGGAAGAATGGTAACGATTGGCATTATGATAACAAACTGTCAGTTGGTGAAGAAAAGTTTTCTACACTTAACTCATCAATTTTGATGTCATCTTTCTACTGCTAAATTGGGTTTGCAAGATGCCTCAACTTGGTGTTCAAGGGCCTTTGTTTTTATGGCTCAAGCTTGTATTTCAAAAGTGAGCTTTTATTGCACACCTAGTATACGTTTTCCTTCTTCCATCTGTTTTCTCATTCTCTCTTGTTTCTCCTTGTTATATTTTAGTTAAACAAGTTGTTTCTCTTCCCCTGATTCTTTCTAATCAAATATTTTTCGAACTTTAAAACCAAGCCCAATGCTATTTTTCTGTCAGGTGAGTCTTTCGTCCTCTAATTTCTAATATTTCTTTTGTACATATCAGCCATTCAGGAATTTTTTTAAAAAACCTGGTACTGACACTTTAAGGTGTACTTCAGAAAATTCTGTAATTAGTTATCATTCTTGGATACCTAACAAAGGATAAGCACTTATCTCATTAAATGCATTCCTCTAAAAACATCACTGCAATAAATTAAATATTGTCATTAAAAAGAATCTGTGCATTAAAATATCTATTGAATGAGTAATTTAAAATAAAATGTAAATAACATGTATACCCATGGCTGATTCATGTTGAGGTTTGACAGAAAACAGCAAAATTCTGCAAAGCAATTATCCTTCAATTAAAAAATAAATAAATTTAAAAAAAGAAAATAAAATGACAACACTAGAATTTGAACTTCAGGTTCTCTTTACAGAACATTGCATTCCGAATTATAGTTATCATATTTCCAAGAAAGGGGAAATTTTTGGATTTAGTTTCTTTCAGAAACAGGAGGAATATTACATATGGTAAATACTAACTGCAGTAACAGACAAACACGAAATAATTTCAAGAGGTTTAACACTGTAGAAGTTTATTTATGGCTCAATAATTCTTTTAATGTGACTGTTCAGTAGGCAGCTATCTATAAATTCATTCAGGAATGGATGGTTTCTCCAACTTGTGTTTCTACCATCCCCTAAGGCTTCAGTGTCCTTGACTAGCAGACAGGGTAAGGAGTGAGTGAAAGTTGGGATGAGGATTCCAGTCTCAGGAGGGGCATTCATCATTTCCTTCCCTAAACCATAGAACCTAGGTATATTACCATAGATAATTATAAAATGATCTGAAAAATATATTCCAGGTACATGCTCTGAAAGAGGGAAATAGTTTGAAAGAAAATTTGTGTCTGCTACAGAAGACATCAAATTAAGAATACAGATAATACAATCCTGCAAGGTTGTGAAGTGTTATTGATGTCTATTGCTTTGTACCTGTGTTGAACCTATGGTTATGAAGTAGATAAATAAATGATTCCATTGTAAGCACAGTATTGATGGAGAGACCATGTATATTCATCTTCGTACATTCTGCAATACCTGGTACAGTTAGCTACTATTCATTAAATTGAATTACTTTTAATTCAATTAACTAATTAACACAAAATTTTTCATCAACATGAGAAGTAAATAGACTTGACTTATTTCTCAGTGGCTATGTAGCCATGATTATTTCTGTTTCTACCTAGAGAGACGTGTTAAGTTTTCTTTTTCTTCTGGAATGAGAGCCATGGCTCAAGTAAAAGTAGAAAAGTTTAGTCGGATAGTATAAGGCAAAACTACATATTTATGAAAAAGCTAGAAATGTTAAGCAACTAATTTGGATTACCTTTAAGGAAAGGCAGAGCAGGGAATGAGAGAGATTCATGTGCATAGTTCTATTTTAGGCCTGGTTAGGTGATAGTTTTGGGGCTGTTTATTTTAGTGTGAAAGAGAAGTGAAAGTGAAAGTCACTCAGTCGTGTCCAACTCTTTGTGACCCCATGGAGTATACTCTACATGCAATTCTTCAGGTCAGGATACTGGAGTGCATAGCCTTTCCCTTCACCAGGGATCTTCCTGACCCAGGAATCAAGCCAGGGTCTCCTGCATTGCAGGCAGATTCTTTACCAACTGAGCTATCAAGGAAGCCCTAAAGTTTTTGTGTGTCTGTTGGTCATTTACTCGTGTACGACTCTTTGCGACCCTATGGACCCACCAGGCTCCTCTGTCCATGAAATTCTCCAGGCAAGAATCCTGGAGTGGGTTGCCATTTTCTCCTTCAAGGGATCATCCCAAGCCAGGGATCAAACGTGTTTTTTTTTGCATTGCAGGCAGATTCTTTACCATTTGAGTCAGCAGGGAAGCCCTAATTGCAGTATTAAAATTAAAAGAATAAATAGGAATAAGATACCACTTTATATCCAGCAGGATATCTACTATCAGAAAAGCTAGGGCTTGTTAGGGCTGATGAGAATGTGGAGAAATGGACTCTTGTTCAGTACTGATAAGAATGTAAAATGGTGCAACTGCTATGGAAAATCGAATGGAGATTCTTCAAAAAATTAAAAATAGGATTATCTTATCATCCCACTTCTGAATATATCTCTAAAACAATTGAAAATAGACACATGAAAAGATAACTGCATGCCCATGTTTATAACAACATTAATCAAGTAATCAAAAATGGAAGCAATCCAAGTGTCCAGCAATGGATGATAAGCAAAATATAATAAATACCTGCAGTGAATATTATTCAGCCTTAAAAAGGAAGGGAATTTTGACATATGCTACAATATGGATGACTTAAAGGACATTATGATAAATGTAATAAGCCAGTCACAAAAAGACAAATTCTGCATGATTCTTACATGAGGTCAAATTCATAAAGACAGAGTGGAAGAATGGTGTTTGCCAGAGTCTGGGAGGAGGAGGAATGGGGAGTTCTTAGTAGGTACAGAGCTTCAGTGTTGCAAGATGAAAAAGTTCTGTGCATGGATTGTGGTGATAGTTGTAAAACTTTGTCAATTACCTAACGCCACTAATGAGAAATGCTGGGCTGGAAGAAACACAAGCTGGAATCAAGATTACTGGGAGAAATATCAATAACCTCAGATATGCAGATGACACCACCATTAGGGCAGAAAGTGAAGAGGAACTAAAAAGCCTCTTGATGAAAGTGAAAGTAGAGAGTGAAAAGGTTGGTTTAAAGCTCAACATTCAGGAAACAAAGATCATGGCATCTGGTCCCATCACTTTATGGGAAATAGATGGGGAAACAGTGGAAACAGTGTTAGACTTTATTTTGGGGGGCTCCAAAGTCACTGCAGATGGTGACTGCAGCCATTAAATTAAAAGATGCTTACTCCTTGGAAGAAAAGTTATGACCAACCTAGATAGCATATTCAAAAGCAGAGACATTACTTTGCTGACTAAGGTCCATCTAGTCAAGGCTATGGTTTTTCCTGTGGTCATGTATGGATGTGAGAGTTGGACTGTGAAGAAGGCTGAGAGCCAAAGAGTTGATGCTTTTGGACTGTGGTGTTGGAGAAGATTCTTGAGAGTCCCTTGGTCTGCAAGGAGATCCAACCAGTCCATTCTGAAGGAGATCAACCCTGGGATTTCTTTAGAAGGAATGATCCTAAAGCTGAAACTCCAGTACTTTGGCCACCTCATGCGAAGAATTGATTCACTGGAAAAGACTCTGATCTGGGAGGGATTGGGGGCAGGAGAAGAAGGGGACGACGGAGGATGGGATGGCTGGATGGCATCACTGACTCGATGGATATGAGTCTGAGTGAAGTCCGGGAGTTGGTGATGGACAGGGAGGCCTGGCATGCTGCGATTCATGGGGTCGCAAAGAGTCGGACATGACTGAGCGACTGAACTGAACTGAACGCCACTGAAGTAAATACGTTTAAAATTCTTTTAAATAGCAAATTGTAAATTATGCATGGTTGTCACAATTTTTTAAATAGATATAATTTGGAAAAGTAAATGGATAAAAGTAGACTTTTCACACACCAATGATGATTATGCACTATGAACCAAAGATTATAATTAATTTTTGCTTACCTAGATTGCTAAAAAAAAAAAAAGCAAAGGAAAAGGTCGATGTTTTTGCATATATATTGCAAAAATAATTAATTCAGTCTCAATTCCTTCATTAAGTTAAAGACAATACCAAAATACTGCTTATAATGACTATCCAAAGAATTTATTAAATAAATATTTTATTTTTCAAATGGTAGCTTTTTTCAGGTCAACAGTCTTTGATATTTTAAACTTTTGATCAAAGATCCAATTCTTCACCTCATTCTTTAACAGTCACTATTCCCGTTTGCTTTCCTCACTTTACTTCATGCTAATGTTCAATGGCCCTTTAATGTTAACATATGTTTGGGGGAATTATTTACTAAATGTGGAAAGAATTCACAGTCATTCCTGTGCCTAGTCATCTCCGTTCATTTGGAATTCACTGCTAACATTTCTGGTTTAGTAATAAATGTTTTTACTGTTTATGTGTCTGATCGTTTTACGTTCTTTCAGGTTATTTCAGCATTCAAACCGAAATAATTTTGCTGAAATATTTTTCAGTAGTGTAGCCTATCATTAACATGTCAAACAAAGGAATCATTGGAAATAAAATCAGATTTTATTGGTATGTGGCTTTGCTGCATAACAAAAGAAACATTTCCTTGGGATGGATACTTTTTCACATGTTTTACACTCATTGCAGTGATGGTGAAGTCTGTAATTCTAGCAACATCATATTTAATATCAATAGATTGCAAATGTCCTTTGGGTTGACCCTAGAAAAGCACCTACAACAAGATGTTCATTCTGGGTGTGACCGTTGATTCACAGTATAGTCAGTCTGCCTTCATCTCTTCACAGAGGGACTCTTTGGATTTTATTTTCTTTCTCTTCTCTCTTTTTTCCTTTTGTTCTACAAGTATTCATTGACCTTGTTTCTTCTTTTTTTCTTTTCTTTTTTCCCTTCCTTTCTACTTTTCTCTTGGCTACGTTATAATTTTTCCATCTTGGCATATTTCCACCTAACGTATTTCCATTTAGAATAATTTGACCTCTGTTATTTCCAAGTCTCTTTAAATAAATTATCATCTAAAATATTTACAGAGAGCATTTATTTTGATAGATCTAGCACTGAAAAGTCATTCTAGTTTTAAGGTCAGGATAGTTAATATCACTTGTTGAGGAAAATTGAAGTTGCTTAATAAGTAAAGAAAAATCATACTGTGGCAAAATTGTTTTAGTGCATGTCAAGGGGAGTAAATCATGAGGATTATCTGAATTTTACAACTGATATGATTGTTGCACTTTGGCACTTGTTTATAGATGTATAATTTGCATGATGTAGAAGAGAGCTGACTTTCAGCGTCAACCTGCACGTACTCACAGGTGGAAGGTTGTAGGCAGCCATTTTCCATTTTAGGCTTCAGTTGACTCATCTTCTTTTTTTTAATATAAATTTATTTATTTTAATTGGAGGTTAATTAGTTTACAATATTGTATTGGTTTTGCCATACATTGACATGAATCTGCCACGGGTGTACTGTTGAGGTGGATCTTTAAGGTCGCTTTGTTTGAGAATTCTACGAATTCTCCTTGATATGATTTGTTATTTTATCTCTTTAAACGGTTATGTGTGTCATTGCTTCCAAGCTATTATAATGATGCTTTACATAGCTCTTCCTAAAAAAATCACACCAATTAAAAGTCTCTTAATAAGTCAGTGGTGCTCTGTGGTTATGCATTTTTGGCTGTGTACCTTTATGCTTTAACATAGTATAGTAATAACCTTTTTTTTTTTTTTATACAACTCAGGAGTTAAAAGTTGACTATCATTATAATTTTTTTTAAGTGGCAACAAATAGTACAGAAATGTGATCAGAAGCTCAACAAAAGAACAGATGGGGAAAAATGTACAATTATCATTGAGAAGGGGCTGTACAGGATCTCTGAGGAGAAGAAATAGCTTAGCAACCATAATAACTTAGTCACACAGCATGAAATCTACACATAGACTTTAAACAACACAGGAATCATTTGAAGGCTGGAAGTGGTCAGGTTTAACGGCACTAAATGAATAGGTGAGAGTAGACTCTCTGAACCAGTTGAAATGACTTTGGAAACAGTCACATTTCTCTCTGATGCTTTATTTGATAGGCAGAGAAGGATGTTTCCTTTGTGAAAACTGAGACACTTTATGCTTCAGGCTGAAAGGCATCAGTTTAGTGTGTGACATTTAAAGATATAAACTAGATGGAGAAATGTAAATTAGAAAACAAAATATGCTGAAGGATAAGACAATCGAGATTGAGCTGCTTTGGCCCAGAATACAATTCATTTACTGAACTAGAATGAGATCAGTGGTAACAAGGAAAGAGAGCTAATGTCTTGCCATACAAAAACAGGAAACAAAGCAAAAAACTAAGCTGCCTGGCAACATGGACCCCAAAAGATTAAAGGAAATGATCAATAAACCAGGAAAGGGGACATATTCTTGACACCAACCCAAATTAGTTTTCACAATAGAGTTTAAAATAAATCCAATTTCTATTATATATATTTTGCAGCATACATTCAGAACTTCTAAATTCTTTCATAAACTTCTAACCTTTCTTCCTGCTCCTAAAATATTGATAAAAGCTATTAGCCATGGCTAAGGAATGCTTGCACCTCTGTTTTTATTCAATCTGAAGTTTTGTTCTTTTTTTTGGTAAAAATTGTAATTAGATTATGATGTCCAGAACAGCTCAGTGAATTGTTACAAAGTGAACACACCCTTATAAACCCTACCCAGATTAAAAAAAAATAGAACTTACTTGTGTTACAGAAGTATTCCCAAGCACCTTCTAGTCAAAACATTTCCATCTTCTCCACGGGTATCTACTAATCATAGATAATATGATACATAAGAGTAACTCAAGCCATAGGTTAGATTTGCTTATTTTTAACTCAATAGTATAGTCTTGCAATTCATACATATCGCTGCATACAACAGTAGATTATTTTCATTCTCTCTAGTGTTCCATCGTATGAACATGTCACATTGTATTTATCTACTCTAATGTTAATAAACATTTGGACTGTGTACTTATGAATAATGCAGCTGTGACCATTCTTCTACTTGAATCTTCCATGTGGACATTTTTATGTGGCTTTTGAGATCCCTACAGTGAGTTGGCTGTGTCCCAAGAGAGAGGTAGTTGAAGCAGCTAGACAATCTTAATACTAAAACTTAGAAATTTTCTTTCAGAACATCACTTCTGCATTCCATTGTTCAAAGCAGTCATACACAGCCCAGATTCCGAGGGATGAGAAAGAAGCCCTGTACTGGGAGAGGCAGAAATATTTGGAGAAATCACATCAGATGAAATTTCTGAAAATTCTTCTCAGCTTCTCTGCCACTCAGTCATCATTCTAGATTACTCACGTGGTTTGCAAAAAAAAAAAAAAATTGTATCTATTGTTGGCTTCCCTTTTTTTGTTAGGATTTTGGCCCCTCAAGTTCTGTGGGTTTTCAAAATCTCTGATATTATTAAATTAGATATCTCTGATATCAATAAATCATTAAAACAACTTCTTCCACTTTTTCTAGGTATTCTTGAGATGCACCAGGCTAGTTGAAACAGATAAAATTTTATTCACTATTGCAAAAAGGAAGAGAATTTAACTTTGCTGAAACAAAAGTCAAGGGATATTTTAAACTGCAGGGTGAACTGATGGGAAAGTGTAGAAGGACACTAGCAGGGAGACTGGTCAATGTGATTAGACCAGCTGGGCTTGCTAATTTTCCCCTTTTGAAATTAAGTACCTAGTCTCCTACAGAGAATGGGAGGCAGGGCTGCGATCTCCTTCAATGATTGCTTTTCAAAGGGATGGCTCCCAAGTCCTTGAGAAAGACAGATGTGGATTGTAAAGTGATTTACACTTCAAAAGATCGGAGAAAGAAATCAAGGTTTCAAATTTTCTGAAGTAGAGGCTCTAAGAAAAGGGAGGGCAAGGACACATAGTCAGAAAGAAAGCTGTCTAAATTTTAATCAAGCTCAGGGAAATGCTAAGGATGTTTTGAACACCTTTCAACTTCATTTTATCATTTCAGGCCATTTCTTGCACCCCTTTCTCTTTCCCTCTCTCTCGCTCTCATTCTCTCCTCTGTCAATCAGCTAAGCAAGATGTTCAGATAAACAATTCTGTCTGTCTTAAGCTCTTTGCAAATCTCTTTGTCTAGCCTTCTCCTAATAATGATTTACATTTCTACTTAAGTATCATTTCTTGGAGAGGCTTTTCTTGATCCATCAACTTAATTGAATTGCCCCTATTTTATGTTTAATATAGATGATACAGGTGTAGATATAGATACAAAATTAGTTGTGAAGTTATTTGGCTAAGTTTCCGTATTTAACTGTACTGTCAATGAGAGCAGGGATTATCTTTATTTGTTCAACATCTAACAAAGGAACTACACACAAAAGGCACAAAATAATTTTTATTTTTTTTAATTTAATACTTTATTCTGTTTCACAATTCTGCATTGGTTTTGCCACACACTGACATGAACCAGCCACAGATGTACATGATCTCCCAAAGCCGAAGCCCTCCCCCACCACCACCTCCTACCCCACACCATCTCCCCGGATCATCCCATACACCAGCCCCAAGAATCCTGTATCCTGCATTGAACATAGACTAGTGCTTCATTTCTTATATAATTGTATACATGTTTCAGTGCCATTCTCCCAAATCATCCCACCCTCTCCCTCTCCCTCAGAAGCCAAAAGTCCATTCTATACCTCTGTGTCTCTTATATTGTCTCACTTACAGGGCCATCATACTCTCTTTCTAAATTCCATATATATGTGTCAGTAAATTAAAAAAAAAAAATCAAGTCTTATTACCTCAGCCAGGTGATCAAGGTCACCATCAACAGTCATGAGTCATGTTGATATTATGCAGCTTCCATGTGATGTCATGGAAAATGCACATTCACTTCTGTGGTCTTCATGCCTCAAACTCATAACTGCAATCTAATCATGAAAATTTGAAGATAAGTCTCAACTGGGACACATTTTACAAAATATAGACCAGTATTTTTCAAAATGGTCAAGGTCATCAAAACAGGAAAAGTGTGAGAAAGTGTCATAGTCAAGAGGAACCAAATGGGACATGGCTAAGAAATATAGAGCATTGTACCAAATGAGATCCCCAAACAGAAAAAGTATATGAGGTTAAAACTAAGGAAATCTGAATAGAGCATGAACTTTAATTGCAATTTATCAATATTCACTTGGCTGTAATAAGAATATCAATATTATTAATAGGTAAAACTAGGTATAGGGTATATACAAGCTCTTTGTACTAACTTTGCAATTTTTTATAAATCTAAAATTATTCCAAAATAAAAATATTATTTAAAAATATTCAAATCACAATTCTGTTTTCTCTACATAAATGTTACCCGTGCATGCACTATATCCTTGGTATATGGCAAGATTATGAATTCTTTGAGCTAGAATGGAATTTAAGAATATCATGGTCCTCTTTTTTTATTTTATTCATGAAGAACCTGAAGTAAAAGTGCATTAACTGACTTGCTCAAGATCATATAGCCATCAAGTGCAGTATTTAAGACTGGACTCAGCCTGGGGCAACTGATAAGACTTTGTAGATACAGTGACTGTCTAGCAACTTCTATTTTTGACAAGCTCTTCAGTGGTGATTGTAAGCAGTGTCATCAAAATCCCAAATTAGATGCTAAGGCCCAGATTTTGTATTACTCTTTCTATTTCTATCTATTTCTCCTCTCATGGGTCACTTTGACCTCAGGTGTCCTCGGCTGTAGCAGCTGTAGCTTGAAACAGGGCTTTAGTTCCAGGCCGGAGATTTAAATCACATCATAGCAGTGAGAGCACAGAATTCTAGTCGCCAGATCACCATGAACCAGTGGTCAGTAACTAGGCCCTGGCCCATCAGCAGTGTAGAAATGAATTACCATATAGAGATGGAAAACAGTGAAATAAGTATTTATTAGGAGGGTACATGCGCATAGACACATGGGTGGGCTCAAAGAGTCACATACTCATGGTAGTTTGAGTCACTTATGGGACATTTCTTCCAGGTTTCCTTTGGCCAGTCAGCTTGCTTTACCCCATTCTCAGTCTGTATTTGACCTATTTCAGGGTTCTCCCATGTGTGTGTCTCTTAGCCAAGATGGATTCTAGTGAAGAGGTCTAAAGGGAGGTGGACCTAGGATATCCCTGGTAGCTCAGATGGTAAAAGCATCTGCCTATAATGTGGAGACCTGGGTTTGATCCCTGAGTTGAGAAGATCCCCTGGAGAAGGAAATGGCAACCCACTCCACTATTCTTGTCTGAAAAATCCCATGGATGGAGGAGCCTGGCAGACTATGTCCATGGGGTCGCAAAGAGTTGAACACAACTGAGCGACTTCACTTCATCTCTTTTTGACCTCCAAGGACATCCAAGGAGCCTTTCTGTGTGTGTATAGTGGTGAAGATCTCCTTGACTTTGAGAATGAGAAACCATTGGTCTTTTATCCTTGGTGGCTCAGAAGTTAAGGCTTCTGCTTGGAATGCAGGAGACCCGGGTTCCATCCCTGGGTCAGGAAGATCCCCTGGAGAAGGAAATGGCAACCCACTCCAGTACTCTTGCCTGGAGAATACCATGGAGGGAAGACCCTGATAGGCTACAGTCCATGGGGTTGCAAAGAGTCGAATACGACTGAGTGACTTCACTTCCCTTCACTTCTTATCTGGGCAGGGCTCAGCTTCTTCTCTCTCTTGCTCTTTTGGAGTATCTGTCCACAGAGAATGACTTCAGCTGCTTAGCTTGGGGGCCTTCTCTCTCTTGCCTCAATTTAATCACTATAATGTGTAAAACTTTTCAACAAAGAATGGAGTATTCTGGGACAAGGAGGGAGACTGTGATATTGATTGTAAGGTATCACGCTATATCAGGCTACATGGTAGTCTGAGTCAACTCTTTAATGTAGTCTAGTATCGTATAACATTGTTGCTTATTATGTGATTAGAAATGGAAATAATTTATTCAAGAAATAAATATTTATTAAAAGTCCTACTATTTGTCAGGCATGATGAAATCAGTGGAGATATACAAATGAATGCTATCTTATTCACCTGCATAGCAGAGGTAACCATAGGTGGAGAGATATTCAGTAGCCCTTCCTTTATTTGAGATTTCATTTTTTCAGTTTCAGTTACCCAAGGTCCATCAAGATCCAAAAATATTAAATGAAAAATTCCAAAGACAAGCAACATGTTTTTAATTTCATACCATTTTGAATAAGAAATGGCAACCCACTCCAGTGTTCTTGCCTGGAGAATCCCAGGGACAGGGGAGCCTGGTGGGCTGCTGTCTATGGGGTCGCACAGAGTCGGACAGACTGAAGCGACTTAGCAGCAGCAGCAGCAGCATTTTGAGTAGGATAATGAATTTGAGATATAAGATTTAGTGATAGGATTTATCTTTAATCCTTTAATCGCTTTGTAACTAGCTAGGTTATCAGATTGACTGTCATGATATTTCAGCAGAACTTGTATTCAAGTAACCATTATTTTACTTGATGTCCCCAAAACACAAATGTGATGATGTTGGTGATTTGGACACTTTCTTGCTTTGCCTAATTTATAAATTAAATTTTATTATAGGTATGTATGTATATAGAATGGAGAAGGGAATGGCAATCCACTCCAGTATTCTTGCCTGGAGAATCCCATGGGCAGAGACTAGTGAGCCACTCGGTGGGGTTGCAAAGAGTTGGACACGACTGAGCAACTAATGAATGAATGACGATGTATATAGAAAAAACATAGTATATATAGACTTCAGTACTACCTGTAGGTTCAGATATCTACCGGGGGTCTTGAAATATACCCCCTGTGGAAAATGGGGGACTACTATATATGTGATCGAGCGATTCAGGGAATTAAAGAGCTGGGATGATATAATGAGGAGACAGAACTGTAGGGGAACAGAGGAAGAAGTGGTCATTTCCCTCTTAGTATTCAGGATTGTTTTTGCAGAAAAAGTGATAGTCATTGCTTATAAATTGTATAATCTTAATATGATTTTTTCATGAAACTGTATTCAATTTCAAGAGTAAATACAACTGACAGTTGCCACCCACAATTTCTTTCTCAGTATTCCATGTTATCTCTGAGGACAGTTATTTGTCCATTCTTGGTCTGTGTGATTCAGGAATGGCATCAGTCCTAATTTCAGGGATATATTAGGAAGATTAGTTTGATCATTGACACATTATTGATTCATTAGCATAATTCCAATTATCCTGTTACAATAATCATTGATGCAGGAATGCACATATCTCCCAGACTGGTTTGATCCCAATGACTGCTAGGACTTTAGTGGATGACTTTTCCCTTGGAACTACTGGCAGAAAAGATGTGAGTCATGAAGTGTCAGAGACCATCAAAGGTAGCCTGAAGTTAAACCTAACAACCAGAGGGCTAAACCAAGAGGTAGAGAAAAACAAATGCAAATATCTGAATTCCTGGATCAAATCTGGCCTAATGTTGAATTTATGCCTAGACTTTCTAGTTGTATAAACTGATATTTCCTTCACTAAGAAATTCAGTTTGGGTTTTGTCTTTTTCCTATATGTAGTTGCAAATACCCTACTGTACAATAAAGCAGGCAGTGTAGAAGCTAATTCACCAAAGTGTACTCTGATTCAGAATACATGAGAACATCACCTACATCATTAGTGGTTGGCAAATAGTGGCCAGTGGACCAAATCCAGCTGAAACCATCTTGGCTGTCAAAAGGAATTATGGTAGCTATCCCAGCATCAAGTCTGTTTTACAAGTCTATTGAAGCATCCAGTAAAAAAGATTTAACTTCTGAAGGTAACACAGCAAATCTTCTGACTACAGTAGGTCTCAAAACCAGCTACTTAATCTTGATCTCCATTTGACAGAAGACTGTTTTCCTTTTTATCCAGCATCTTAATCCTCCAATACTTTGGTCACTTGATGTGAAGAGATGACTCACTGAAAAAGACCCTGATGCTGGGAAAGATTGAGGGCAGGAGCAGAAGCGGGCACCAGAGGATGAGATGGTTGGATGGTGTCATTGACTCAATGGACATGTGTTTGAGCAAATTCAAGACAGTAAGGACAAGGAAGCTTGGTGTGCTGCAGTTCACGGAGCCACAAAGAGTCAGTTATGGTTAGCAACTGAACAACAACAATATTCATTGTTGTGCATGTAAATAAATCTGTTTTGCATTGTATAAAAAATCTTTCTTTGCAAAACACCTGAGCTCCCACTGGGAGGAAAAGCCTGCTAATCTGTTATAGAAGCCTATTTTATATAAGCATATAAGTAACTATACAACTCTGTATAAAAATTATGTGTATACATATATATAAATGTATGTGTGTGTGTGTGTGTGTGTGCATGCACACTCAGTTGACTCTTTGATCCCATGGACAGTAGCCCACCATGCTTCTCTGTCCATGGGATTCTCCAGGCAAGAATACTGGAGTGGATTGCCATTTCCTACTCCAGGGGGTCTTCCAGATCCAGGATCTAACCCAAGCCTCTTGTGTCTCCTGCACTGGTAGGTGGATTCTTTACCAATAGCAGCATCTGGGAAGCCCGTGTACATATAAGTAAGGTATATCAAAGTAAGAGTAAAACTCTATAACTGTAACTATTTTTTACTGGCATTTCAGGGCTTAGTGCCAAAAAGGCAGAAATATGCTCTTACTCACTGGTTTCATATCTGCTTGTATTACAGTGACCTTGAGATGAGACCAAATTTTTTGTAATAGATACTATGCAAATTTAGCTCAAATTTTGCTAGGGAGAGTAATCCTCCGAGGTGAAATATGAGGGAAACTTAATTTTTAATAAAAATGGAGCCAATAGAAAAATTCTAATTAAAACACTATATTAATAAACCATTATCTCTAGCTCATGAAAACATATTACAATCAAAATTTTGTTGTGATAGACGAGCTTAATGAAAAGGGATTCTCTAATAATTAAAATGAATGTTAACAATCTACTTAAGAATATGGATTTTTCAACCTAATTGCCTAGGAATAAAGCTATCTTTGGCAATTAATTGCTGTGTATCCTACAGTAAGCTACTAAACCTTTCTATGCCTCTATTTCCTCATCTGCTAAAAGAAGATAATAGCAGTGAGCCAGGGGAAAGATAGGTCCCAAACTGAGCAGCTGGAGTTTGTCACATGTGAACAGATAATCTAAGATGAAGCTAATAGTAGGAGGGAAGAGAAGCTGAACCTTGCTCAGATAAAAGATAAATACTGTATTTTCTTCATTCTTGAAGTCAAGAAGCTCTTCCTAACTATACCTATCCAGAGAGGCTCTTTGGCCATCGAAAGAGGGAGTGATGTCAATAGGCCTCTTCACTAGAATCCATCTTAAGAGATGTATCTGCACATATGGGAGGACCCTGAGATAAACCAAATAGGAACTCAAAACCAAGCAAAGCAAGAAGATTGGCAAAGGAAACCCAGAAGAAATGTTCCACATAAATGATTCAAACTACCATGAGACTGCGAGTGTGTCTATTCACATGTACCCTTTTTTTCTCCTAATAAACACTTTACTTGTTTTACTGCTTTCTTTCTTTGTGGGAATTCATTTCTACAGAGCTGAAGGGCAGGGGCCTTGCCACTGGCCACTGGGTTCCTGGTGTTCTAGTGGCTGAGATTCAGTGTTCTCACTGCCACCGTCTGACTTCAGTCTCTGGGCAATAAGTGAAACCCTGTTTCAAGCTGCTACAGACTGGGGCCACCCCAGATCAGTAGCACCTGCCTCATAGGATGGTTGTGAATATTAAATGAAACAATACATTTAAAGTCTTTAGTACAGTGCTTGGTGCAGAATAGCTTTCAGTATGTGCTAGCTATTATAGCTACAATTTAGTTATATAGCCTTTGAGATATCTACCCTGGCTTTTTTATTGCATTACGCCTATATATTTTCTAGAGCTTAATTTATTTACTGACCAAACTTAACATTTTCTAAGACATTATCCTTCAACATAAGAGATCAAAAGAAAGAATGAATCTTAGAATATTTTAAATTGTTTTTATGTCATGAATTTCAATGAGTCAATATTTTCTGAATTTAAAAAAAAAGGAATAAAATCTTCAGCTTCAAGCATGTCTGAATTAGCTTTTATGGAGTAACGGAATTTGAAAGATAGCTAAACTTTTAGGAATGTGCTCATTGTGGTCCAGTCTCCAAAACTGGATGCTAATTCCCAGCAGCTCTCTTATTGTTTCAGGAATATTAATCATCTCTATACATTTTTATGAGAGAGGGTTAAGGGGCATTTCAGAAAGCAAAATGACTGTAATTGAATTAAAATGCATAAATTAATAGGAGTGTGGGTATATAGGACAGCATGGTCATTGTTTGCATAGGAGAAGGATAACAATCCTGCTCTACAGTCTTGATTTGGAAACCTCTCCTCATGGAGGCCTATCAGATAGAAGTGTACTGTCCCTGACTCAGTGTCAGACACATATTTTGAGTTAGCAAAATATCTGATGGAAACTGTTGCCAGCAAAACATCCAGAGACTGATGATGAGGTGAGTAGAGTGATGAGAATTACTGAAGTTCTCTGACGATTACACAGGAGCTTTGCGAAAAAAAATTTCTTGCTCTTACATCAGGTCCTGGCTGCATAATGGTGGTGGTTAAGAGTTCTCATTCTGCCCTCAAACTACCTAGGTTTGATCATGCCACTGCATCCTAGCTGCATAGACCTTAGCAAATCATTTGAAACATCTGTATCTGAATATGTAACCCAGCAGGATCCTCTGGGCCTTCCCAGGATAGTTGAAACAGCCTCTGTGCACTGGGGCTGAATTGAATTTCAGAGACAGAATTTTGGGTGAACTAGAAAAGAATAGCTTTACTGTCTGGCCAGGCAAAGGAGAACACAGAGAAAATTGCATATCTCAACCTTGAGGGATTTGGTGAGGAGTTTTAGATTAATATTATATTAAATTTACGTTTATATTAATAGCAATGGTTCAAGGGCAGGATTGCTGATAGGATCAGGGTGTGTGCAGGGCCAGCACTCAGTGTTCTCCTGATGCACTTTTGCTGTTCTCAAGGTTATCAAACTGTGACCTTTTCTCTGGAATGAAGACAGCTTCATCAAGAAGTTAACATCTTCCATTTGTTGGGGATGTTAGCTCTGTAGGAGAGCTCAACAATACTGTTATGTGTATCCCTTAAGGAAGAACCAGGACCCTGCCTCAAGTCTGCACTATTGTTTCTTGACTGCTCCTCTCTTCTCTCTGAATCTCTTGCCTTCCCAGATTAGCAGCTGTTTGAACCTGACTGTTGGAATTCAGAGAAGGCCTTGGAGGCTGAAGTCTATTTCCTACAAACAAGAAATGGGGAACACAGAAAGGCTTCCCTGCCCAGAAGCCCCATTGGGTCCTTCTTGGTTTCAATAGAACCCTCATGTCCTCCACCTGCCTCTTGCTGTGGAAAAAGTTTAACCTCCTTGGTCTTCTCTGAGTTCAAAGAATAAATTTAATCAGAGAGGTGAGAAAATGCAAAAGCAAAGAAAAACTGTCAAGCAAGACAAAACAATAATAGTTTAGCCATTAAACAAAGTCAAGGATCTCTAGTTCTTCCTCAAAGGCTATAGATAGTAGTCTGAACCATATCCTTTGAACTGTTTTGTAGTACTGAAATCCCCATGCTGCCCCCAAGCATGTAGACCCCAGACTGGCTGGAACCAGAAAGTTGATGTTGACTCCAGGTTACCTTACCATCAACCAATCAGAAGAATATCCACAATCTTATCACATGCCTTACAAACCCCCTCCCTCTCATGCTGTCTTAAAAACCTTTCCCTGAAAGCCACTGGGGAGTTTGTGTTTTTTGAGCCTTCACTGCCTGGACTCCATGCTTGGTACCCCAAAATAATGTGCACTTTCCTTCATCATAACTCAGTATCAGTAAATTGACTTTACTGCTCTTAGGTGAACAGATCCAAGTTTGGTTTGATAGCAAATATATTTATCTTGCTTAAAATAATAACATTGTGATGGATAAGAGAATAAGAGCCCCACCTCACTACTGCTCCATACATGTCTATCACCGAGATCAGTACTAAAAAATATACACCTGTATCTATTACCATTATTTTTGTGAAAATCCCCATCACACTTTCATTTCTTCTGGAAATCTCAGAGAAGTCAAGGTTTACTAGGATTATAAAGGTCCCCTTTCTCAGACAAGGCAGCCTAAGCAAAGCACTGCTTGAAGTATCCACTTATAATCCACTTATATAGACTCTTTCACAGATGTAATAAAAAGCTGTGCTTTTTCAAGGCTGTCTCTGTCTGATTCTTTTAATCAACCTTAAAATATTAGACAGAACTATACATATAGCAGGCATTTCATCATTGAGTGCTGTAATCAGAAAACCTGAACTGTGTTTAGGCTTTTACCTTGACTGACTGGACAGCATCCTTATTCAGTGAAATCGCCCACCAGGACCATAGGGAGGAGGCGAGGTCAGTGTCATCATTGGATAACTGTCCAGTTATTGACTGCACTGTTCAACTTGACCTTTAGGGACCAGACATCAAAGCACAGAGGTACTATTAAGTCTTCTGTTATTTTCCACAAGTGGAACATTTTAATGTTTGAAACAGAATCTTCTTGAGAAAGGCCATTATTGTTGAAGTTTTGTGAAGAGAAAAAGGCGGGCAAGGCAGACCCCAGAAGAAAGAAGCAAACTGACTTTGGTTAGTACAAACCAGTTGATTTTAATAATCACGTTGTACTTATGTTAAAGGAGGAAAACACCTGTCTGTTTAACCATGACTTAAAATTGGCCAGATTAAAGGAGCAGGCATTCTAAATGATAGGCTGTAAAAAAAAAAAAAATTCTGGAAAGCATTTTGAGCTCAAATGATTGGATTTTTAACTTTATAAATATCAAAGACCAGGTAAAGCTCTAACCACTTAATGCTGTAAATGATGGCAATCAATCACCAGAATTTAGGGAGGCCATTTGCAAAGAGGCTAGAAAAGATCAATATGGTCTCCTAGCAACTGAACTGCATACTGCAAGATCCTGCAGCCATCTGGGACCTTTCAATCTCTGACCTGACCCAGTAAACCAAGGCAGGGTCTCTCTCTGAATTTCCAAAATGCTAACTCAGAGAACATATTTCCCAAAGACAAAGATGTCCATGCTTATCAAATAAATATGAGTAGAACGAACACTGAATGCAAGATAGCAAAATAGAGAGTTAATTAAATTATATCTGTGTCAAGAGGATATTTAATTTGACCTAGATAGCACTGCACAAACTAAAATTGGAGGTACACAGAAATCATAGGTTAGTCTATTGCTCAGCGAATTCAAGTCTCAAACATTAACATAATAGGAGAATCATTGTGCTCTGGACTCTAATAGTGTTTCTTTTTGTTTGTTATTCTAATCAGCATTGAGCTATATCTATTACATGATAAAATAATTTTCCAGATATAAAGTGTCTTAGCCCAAGTTTGTTTTTAATTATAAATTAGCTTCAAGTTTTTTTTGACAATCTTTTTGTTTGTTTGTTTTGGCTTCTGCCATGAGATACGTGGGGCTTCCCTGGTGGCTCAGCGGTAAAGACTCTCCTGCAATGAGGGAGATGCAGGTTCAATCCCTAGGTCAGGAAGATTCCATGGAGAAGGAAATGGCACCTCACTTCAGTATTCTTGCCTGAGAAATCCCATGGACAGAGCCTGGCAGGCTACAGTCCAAGGGATCGCAAGACTAGGACACGACTTAGCAACCAAATCACCACCACGTGGCCTGTGGGATCCTTTATACTCTGACCAGAGAGCAAACCCATGCCCCTGCAGTGTGAGCACAGGGTTTTAATCAGTGGACTTGCCGGGGCAGTTCCACCAACTTCTTTTTATATATATATATATTTTTTTTAATTAATTAATTTATTTATAATACTTTATTCTACTTTACAATACTGTATTGGTTTTGCCATACATTGACATGGATCAGCCACAGTTGTACACAATCTCCCAATGCTGAAGCCCCCTCCCACCTCCCACCCCACACCATCTCCCTGGATCATCCCGTACACCAGCCCCAAGCATCCTGTATCCTGTATTGAACATAGACTGGCACTTCATTTCTTATATGATAGTATACATGTTTCGGTGCCCTTCTCCCAAATCATCCCACCCTCTCCCTCTCCCACAGAGGCCAAAAGTCCGTTCTATACCTCTGTGTCTCTTATGTTGTCTCACCTACAGGGTCATCATTACTATCTTTCTAAATTCCATATATATGTGTCAGTATACTGTATTGGTGTTTTTCTTTCTGGCTTACTTCACTCTGTATAATCGGCTCCAGTTTCATCCATCTCATTAGAACTGAGTCAAATTTATTCTTTTTAAGGGCTGAGTAATACTCCATTGTGTATATGTACTACAGCTTTCTTATCTATTCATCTGCTGATGGACATCTAGGTTGTTTCCATGTCCTGGCAATTATAAACAATGCTGCAGTGAACATTGGGGTACATGTGTCTCTTTCAATTCTGGTTTCAACGCAAACTTCTTTTTTTTTAAGCCCACTCATTTCAGCTAAGGCTGGCAAATACAAATTATTGCTCTACAGTGTGATATATACACACATATAATATTACATATTATATATTATTGTGAGATATAATGTGAACACTAATGTAAGAGTTTACTTGGCTTGTCTTATAGAGGTAGCAGTTGGGGCAATATTTCTGTAAGATTTGATTTCTGAACAATTTTTATTAGCAATTAAGTTTAGTGTCCTTTGGACCTAGTTTTTCTAGTTTCATAATCCAATATCCAAGATTGTCTAGCTGTTTGACTAGGTTAACTCCATCACATCTCAGTGCCTCAGCTTCTTCATTTGTTCAATAAATGACTGAATAGTATCAAGTATCAAGTTCAGAGTATCAAGTTAATGTGTGCAAAAGTGATATCAGGCATAGAATTCATTCAGTAAGTATTGGTTTTTATTAATATCTTTAAGAATAAGTGCCTTGAAAGAGACACATGTAAAGAACAGACTTTTGGACTCTGCAGGAGATGGTAAGGGTGGGATGATTTGAGAGAACAGCATTGAAACATGTATATTACCATATGTGAAACAGATCGCCAGTCCAGGTTTGATGCATTAGACAGGGTGCTCCGGGCTGGTGCACTGGGATGACCCTGAGGGATGAGATGGGGAGGAAGGTGGGAGGGGGGTTCAGAATGGGGAAGACATGTACACCCATGGCTGATTCATGTGAACATATGGCCAAAACCACCACAATATTGTAAAGTAATTAGCCTCCAATTAAAAGAAATAAATTTTAAAAAGAAGATAAAAAAATATAAGTGCTTTGATATATGCTGATTTTGTTAGTTAGTTCAAGAAGCACTGCACCAGGAGCCTACTCTTTCAGCATGGCTCTACAGTAGTGAGCAGGAGTCAAAGTCCCTCTTCTCATTCAGAGATCTCATTCCTGAGATCAAGTGGGTTCATCTGCCACTTAAGGGTATGGGCTGAAAAAAGGATATGCAAGGTGAAAACTGTGAGTTAAGTTTTATTTAGGGCAAAATGAAAACTATAGCCAAGGAGACAGCATTTCAGATAGCTCTGAGGAACTGCTCCATCAGTCGAGTGGAAGGTCAGTATTACATAAAATTTTAGTGAAGGGAGATACTTACAGTCCAGCACATATTTTGGAAAAGGCTTGCTGCCAGTCAGGAGATGGTTGCTACCAGTTACAAGGAGCAGATGTCTCCTGTCCATTAATGATCTTAGTGCTTTTCTAGATATGAGAAGATGCAAGAAATTTGTGTTTATAAAACATTTTCCTGAAAATCTCTAACTATCTAAAGGTTTATTCTGCCAGTTTTTCCCAGGGCAGAGAGTACCCCATTCCTTATCTCCACCCTGAACTCTTTTCAGGATGTGTAAGGTCAGCAACTGCAGTGGCTAGTGACTTAATGCTTGAAGAGGCAGATGGCAAGTAATAATTTATAGTTAGCAGGCACTGGGACTGGTTGTCTTAACATTTCAGACTTCTAAAATAAGCAAAATACAAAGAAAGCTGTAAGGGAGATAGCGTTTACTATACTTTCTGACAATCTTGTTCTGCTCCAAAAGAAAGGTTAGGGCAAAAGAAATGAAAATTAGAAGCAAATCTTCTACCTTTTGCAAAGGAATTTGTTATGTGATGTAAAGAGAGGGGTACTGTTGAAAGGCTTCAGGCTTCCAAATCTTTCTTTAACCATGATATGCTGTGCTGTGCTTAGTCTCTCAGTCATATCCAACTTTATATGGCAGACCAAAAAATGTTGCTTGCCATTTCAGTAAACAAAGAATACTGCCTGCTATCAAGCCATTTACCAACTGCAGCTGCCCCCTAATACTGCATCCTCAGGGGATTCAGCATGGAAAGAAACAGGATACTGGCCCTAATAGATAAGGTGCATTTCAAAAGAATAATTTCAATGAGCCCAGGCTCCTGCATCTTCCTATACATATAAAAGTGATAAACTCACTAATTTGAGATGTCTGTTTTTTGTGATTGGCAGAAATCTTTTGATGTCCACTGCATTTTGTTTTTTCTTTCAGCAAAACTCTTACCCCTTTGAAGCAGTTATTTGGAGTTATCTGAGTGTCTGTGTCTCAGGCTATAGTCCTCAGGAAGTTTCCTGAATAAAACATAATTTGCAGCTTCAGTTTACAATATTTTCATTATTAGAACTTTCCTAATTTGGGATACAAGATTATGACTCTTGGAACTCACTTACAGCACACAAATTTTTCTGCAAGGAATGAAAGAAATTGTCACAATTATCTATTCGAGTAGTGTAAAAATCAATCTATCAGATATGAGCAAGCTTGTCACCTAGGAAAATACTAGGAGCAACAGAAGAAACAATTAGAATCAAAGAGTGAAAGAAAGGATAATTTTTCTTAGGGATGGGAAGACCCTGGGCAAATAGTGCAATGCTTCACCTTCAGGCCCACCCCCTGGGTAGCCTGGGGTGAGCCTGAAGGCTCAGGTATCTAGGTAGCAAGAGAAGGGTGAGTGAAGGACTTCCCTGGTGGTCCAGTGGCTAAGCCTCCACATTCCTAATGCAGGGGACCTCTCTTCAACATCTGATTGGGGAACTATATGCCACATGCTGCAACTAGGAGTTGGTATACTGCAACTGAAGATCCCACATACCACAACTAAGACCCAGCACAACCAAATAAGTAGATAAAAATAAATAATAATAAAAGAATGGTGAGTGGCACTCCACACTCTCACTCTTAAAATGTGGTAAAATGAGACAAAAAAACACATTTCTCTATTCTGTTTAAGAGAAAGATTATCTATGACCTTGAAAGAAAGTGAAAGTGAAGTCGCTCAGTCCTGTCCAACTCTTTGGGACCCCATGGACTGTAACCTACCAGGTTCCTCTGTCCATGGGATTCTCCAGGCAAGAATACTGGAGTGGGTTGCCATTTCCTTCTCCAGGGGATCTTCCCGACCCAGGGATTGAACCCCAGTTCCCCACCTTGCAGGCAGACGCTTTAACCTCTGAGCCACCAGGGAAGCCCTCTATGACCTTGGTAAAGTCACTTAACTTATCTGAGCCTCAATGTCTTCCCCTCTAAAACGAAAATGTCAATACCTCTCTTGCTGTCACAAGGATCAAATGAGATGATATATGTAGAATTTAGCTCATATAATGGATGCACAGTATATGAAATAATGACAAAGGTTATTTTATTATTGTCATTATCTTAGAATATAAATGCCCATAAGACAGGAAGACAAGTGCTCATTTTCATGTCATACTATCTAGTAGAGAACAACATGAAGTCAGTCAGGGGTTATACACAATATAATGAAGTCACTCAGTCGTGTCCGACTCTTTGCGACCCTGTGGACTGTAGCCTACCAGGCTCCTCTGTCCATGGGATTTTCCAAGCAATAGTACTGGAGTGGATTGCCATTTCCTTCTCCAGGGGATCTTCCCGACCCAGGGATCGAACCCAGGTCTCCTGCATTGTAGACAGACGCTTTACAGTCTAAGCCACCAGGGAAGTCCAAATATATATATATATATGACTTAAAAACCAGTGGGTGAATATGTGAATGTGAATGTCTACATAATGCCAAGCACTGTGCAGGATAACAATGGGATGCATGTCAAATATGAAGTGACTATCACTCTCAAGTGATTTGCCATCTAGATGTGAGACAGCAATCACATGAACAAAATTTTAAGATGGGCTAGTGTAAGCAGAGGTCTAAGGCAAGTTTTTTCAAGAACAGAAAATAATTGATCTGGGTGTTAAAAGAATGGAAAGAATTTGGATGAGAACAAAAGCTAAAAGAGGATGGTTCTTGCTGAGAACAGAGAATTCAGGACAATTGATGGTATGTATAGAAAAGCAGTCAAGTGAAAGTGTTAGTCGCTCAGTCATGTCTGACTCTTTGCAACCCCTGGATTGTAGCCTGCCAGGCTCCTCTGTCCATGGTATTCTTCAGGCAAGAATACTGGAGAGGGTAGCCTTTCCCTTCTCCAGGGGGATTTTCCCTACCCAGGTATCAAACCTGGGTCTTCTGCAATACAGGTAGATTCTTACCATCTGAGCCACCAGGGAAGTCCATAGAAAATCAGTCAATGGGTAATACAAATCCAAAATGAAGATTCATAAAATGAAATTTAAGGTCCTTAGTTTTGGGGGAATAGCAAATAGTGGCAAAGGGTTGACAATGATCGGAATCATTGGTTACTCAGACCCTAAGAAATGAGCCACAGCAAAGATGGTTCTGTTTTCCCATCAATACTTCTCATTACTTAATTTCAAAATAATCATTTTCAATGGAAAAGGATTGTGGAAAAGAGTGATTACACAATTGGCAACATAATAGTTGCCTTTACTTTTTTTTCTGTACTCTTGCATTGTTTTCCAAATAGAGTTGGCAAATGAAAATTACAAACACACACATTTCATAAACATCCCACAACCTCCAGGGCAGCTCAAAGCCAAATGCAGAGCCAAAAGTCTGGCAAATAAAATATGAGGTTATCTCTCAGAACAGCTAATAAAAGGCCCCAAATTTGTCCTATACACATTACTATATATAAAATAGGTAACTAATAAGAACCTATCATATAGCACTGGGAACTCTACAGTCTGCAATGATCTATATGGGAAAAGAATCTAAAAGTGAGTGAATATATGTATATGTATAACTGATTCTCTTTGCTGTACCGAAGAAACTATCACAACATTGTAAATCAACTATATGCCAATGAATTTTTTTAAAGCCCCCAGTTGCTTCCTTTTTAAAAATTGTTTAATTTTTTGTAAATTAATTTATTTTAATTGGAGGCTAATTGTTTTACAGTATTGTAGTGGTTTTTGCCATACATTGACATGAATCCGCCATGAGTGTACATGTGTTCCCCATCCTGAGCCCCCCTTCCCACTTTTCTCCCCCCTCCCATCCCTCAGGATCATCCCAGTGCACCGGCTCTGGGCACCCTGTCTCAAGCATCAAAGCTGGACTGGTGAGCTATTTCACATGTGGTAATATACATGTTTCAATGCTATTCTGTCAAATCATCCCACCTTCGCCTACTCCCAGAGTCCAGAAGTCTGTTCTTTTCATCTGTGTCTCTTTTGCTGTCTCACATATAGGGTCATTGTTACCATCTTTCTAAATTCCATATATATGCATTAATATACTGTATTGGTGTTTTTCTTTCTGACTATTTCACTCTGTATAATAGGCTCCAGTTTCATCCACCTCATTAGAACTGATTCAAATGCATTCTTTTTAATAGCTGAGTAATACTCCATTGTGTGTATGTAGCACAGCTTTCTTATCCATTCATCTGCTGATGGACATCTAGGTTGCTTCCATGTCCTAGTTATTGTAAACAGTGGTGTGATGAACACTGGGGTACACGTGTCTCTGTCAATTCTGGTTTTCTTGGTGTGTATGCCCAGCAGTGGGATTGCTGGGTTGTATGGCAGTTCAGTTTTTAAAGGAATCTCCACACTGTTCTCCATAGTGGCGGTACTACTTTGCATTCCCACCAGCAGGGTAAGAGGGTCTCTTTTCCTCCACAGCCTCTCCAGCATTTATTGGTTGTAGACTTTTTGATAGCAGCTATTCTGACTGGCATGAGATGGTATCTCACTGTGGTTTTGATTTGCATTTTTTTGATAATGAGTGACGTTGAGCATCTTTTCATGTGTTTGTTAGCCATCTTCTCTGGAGAAATGTCTGTTTAGTTCTTTGGCCCAAGCAGCTCATGCTTCTTTTCTTAAGACTGGATGCTTTTACACTGTGACTACCCGCTCTGAAATTAAAGGAAGTTAGGCTTCTTATGTGTGGATGATTTGTCCTTCCATAGGCAGCCTGGAGACCCTGAGTCCACAGAAGCTAAGACCTACAATTAATGAGAAAAATTGCTTAAATGAGATAGCGAATGAACCCCTCACAGGCCCTTCTGGCTCAAGGAAGGGCAATCATTATCAATAGCTCTTTCTAATGTGCTCAGGAATCTGAATCATTCATCGGAAAGACAAAGGCATCTGTCAACAGTGGAATTGTGGACAGAACTAATTTGGCTTTAGCATCAACAATAAACAGCTCTGTTTATGTTGCTGTAGCTCTTGGTTTAGAAATAGAATTAAAGTAAATACTAAAGACACTTGCTTAGAATTCTTTTTTTATTATTATTATCTGATCTGTTACTGCAAATACACAACAGTGTATTAAAATGCTAGTCAAAACATAGACAAGAAATTAAGGTAAATGACACAGAAGTTCTTCTATATTATGGAAAGAATTAAGCATGTCAAAATTCAAGGACTTCATCCTTTAATACTTAGTTTAAGACTCAATATCATTTATTGTAAGAATAGGAAAGATAATCTTTTAATGGGATATAGGGGTTGTAAGTATGTGAGGGGGTGTGGCTGGACATGAGCATGAACATTTTTCTAACCATTGAGGATTTCATAAATATGTCATTCACCTTATTCATTCTTGAACTGCATGAAGGACTCCATACTATATTATTTTCCCTGGAGAGTAAAGTCTAATTTCCTCTTCATTTATAGTCAACAAATAATCACTGAGCCAGAGGCATTGCATTATTTTGAGGATTTTGCATAACTTGAAATATTTTAGGAGTTTCTGTTGATTCCCATTAAGCAGAAACTTGCACAAGTGAGTTACCCTGTGGTTAGACATACTAATAGATATTTCAGTTCCTGGGATCCTGTCCAGGCTTTCTCCATAGCCTAGTGCCCTGGTACAGATCACCTTATTCCTATCACCTTGAACCCTTGATATTTGATTAAATATTTTTATGATCTTAGATTTCTTAATAATTACTCACTGGCAATGCATCCACATTGGACTGAGAGACAGTGATTCTGCTGGTAGATAGAAAAGCTGATAGTGTCCTTAAAATTTGAAACCAAGTGGGACTCTGTGATGGTTCTGGGCATGAACCTCCAAGACCCTCTCTGGATTCCAAGGGGACAGATTCAAAACCCAGGAAGGGTGGGGTTGCAGGAACTAGAGAAGGGCTGCCAGGAAACAGTAGTGCAGCCTTGGGGTAGGGTCCTAAGTCCACCTCAAGTTATACACTTAACAATGTCTTTAAGCTCTTAATAATAAAGGACAGAAATGGTATGGACTTAACAAAAGCAGAATATGCTAAGAAGAGATGGCAAGAATACACAGAAGAACTATACAAAAAAGATCTTTACGACCCAGATTATCATGATGGTGTGATCACTCACCTAGAGCCAGACATCCTGGAATGCGAAGTCAAGTGGGCCTTAGGTAGCATCATTGCGAACAAAGCTAGTAGAGGTGATGGAATTCCAGTTGAGCTATTTCAAATCCCGGAAGATGATGCTGTGAAAGTGCTGCAAGCTTTAACCTCTGAGCCACCAGGGAAGCCCATTCAATATGCCAGTAAATTTGGAAAACTTGGCAGTGGCCACAGGACTGGAAAAGGTCAGTTTTCATTCCAATCTCAAAGAAAGTCAATGCCAAGGAATGCTTAAACTACAGCACAATTGCAGTCATCTCACATGCTAGCAAAGTAATGCTCAAAATTCTTCAAGCCAGGCTTCAACAGTATGTGAAACATGAACTTCCACATGTTCAAGATGGATTTAGAAAAAGCAAAGAAACCAGATATAAAAATTGCCAACATCTATTGGATCATCAAAAAAGCAAGAGTTCCAGAAAATTATGTTTTTTCCAGTAGTCATGTATGGATGTGAGAGTTGGACTATAAAGAAAGCTAAGTGCTGAAGAATTGCTGCTTTTGAACTGTGGTGTTGGAGAAGGCTCTTGATAATCCCTTGGACTGCAAGGAGATCCAACTAGTCCATCCTAAAGGAAATCAGTCTTGAATATTCATTGGAAGGACTGATGCTGAAGCTGAAAATCCAATATTTTGGCCACCTGACGTGAAGAACTGACTCATTTGAAAATATCCTGATGTTGGAGAGATTGAAAGTGGGAGAAAAGGGGATGACAGAGGGTGAGATGGTTGGATGGCATCACCGACTCAACAGACATGAATTTGAGTAAACTCCAGGAGCTGGAGATGGACAGGGAGGCCTGGAGTGCTGCAGTCCATGGGGTTGCAAAGACTACAGGAGTGAATGACTGAACTAAGCTCTTTAATATGTCAGCATTCTTGATGAAGAAAGACTACTTGAGGCTACTTTAAAGAAACCAGAGAAGCTCATCAAAAAATTACCTGAGACCAGATTCCCTGAACACAGCCTAATCTTATCAGCAACCCCATCTTTGCACCATTGCTAAAAATACATGTGTGAATGGGTGCATGCTCAGTCATGTCCAATTCTTCAGGACCCCTTGAACTCCTCTGTCCATGGGATTTCCCACTGAAGAATACTGGAAAGTGTTAGTCACTCAATTGTGTCCAACTGCTTGCTCACCCATGCACTGCAGCCTGCCAGGTTCCTTTGTCCATGGAATTGTCCAGGCGAGAACACTGGAGTGGGTTGCCATTTCCTCCTCCAGGGATCTTCCTGACCCAGAGGTTGAACCCAAATCTCCTGTGTCTCCTGCAGTGGCAGTCAGATTCTTGAACACTGAGCCACCCAGGAAGCCCCAAACTCCTCATCAAAGCCTCTGGGTTGGGATATAGATTTGGGGGGCAGAAGCCCATTGAACTCGCAAAGGAATAAAACTATTCTTTTCTCTTTCACTCAAAACTGTTTTTGGGATGAGATTCAGCACCAATGCACAAAGGCTATGCTTTAAGCATGAGAATGAAAAGCATGACTGAAAATATGTAAGAAAGACAGGGGAAAAAAATGTTCTGGATAAACAAGTGGTAAAAATAATAGTGCTATAATCAGAAACACATAGACTACCTAATACTAAAATATTGAGAGGGAGGGAGAGAAGGAGGGAGGGAGGTTGCAAGAGTGAGAGAAATGCATAAATAGAATTTCCTCTCCTCATCTTAAAAATTTATGTCAACTCTGATTTAGTTAGCATATGTTTCAATGTCTCCCTAGCAACAGTTTCTCATTGGTCACCCAGGCCCCTTGTGATTCTATGAAATCCAGGTCACATTTATGTACAAACACAGAGCCCCACCACCACCCTCATGATAAGATAAGCAGAAACAGCTTAAGGGGACAGCAGTAAGAACAATTTCTTTTTCCAATTAGGGCCTAATGATCTTTCCTAAGGGGCTACCTTATCAAAAACAGCCAGACAGAACCAATGTCTTCTTGCCAATTAAGCTCTCATTTTTTGAAGTAAGATCAATAAAAGCATTACTGAGTTATTGGTTGCCTCAAATATGAATATAAGCCTGAATAAACACAATCCTAAATTGCAGAGACACATCTGGAGAGAACATCCTGGGGCAAAATCTCCTGGGACCTCCTAAAGAGCCAAATTCAGTTAGCCAAGACTGGGGACTGTCTCTGTTAAGACTTAGCTGAAAGGAAGTTTTTGATTTAAATTACAAATTCAACTGAAAGGATATCCCACAGCATAAAATTAGGCATGGCATCATAGAAATTGTGGAGAACAATCTTAATATCATAATAGGTTGTTAAATTTAACTGAAAAGAAAAAGAAAACTCTATTATTCAAGAGAAAATTGAAAGGTTGCTTAGGATTCAGCACACTTTTTATCCATCCTCATATGGGAGAATGCCTGAGCTGCTGTGGCTTCTACAAAGTGCTAAAGTGTCTCTGATATTTTGAGTGAAGATTTTCCTGCCTGGTATGTATCTATACTATTATTTCTTTGTTCATTTACTCTCCCAAACGGCAAGCTCCACAGAAGGAATTTAAAATGAAAATATATCTTAAAGGAAGTGGTCTGATATTAAATGAAATCTGACATTTCCTTTGATTGTGATGCATGATTTCTACTAGAATAATGAGTGGCCCCACTTTATGCCAAGTGAAGCATTCATTTTGGCATATCTGACTGCACATGAGCATAGACTACACACTGCTGTGGTATTTGCTAAATTTCCAAGGAAAAAAGAAACATCCTCTGTGGGAAGACATGCTCACTCTTCCCACTCCTACTGGAACATCTGGAATGGGAATTAAGAAGCTGACAAGATGGTATTAAAACCGTGGATTGCAGCACATCCTTGAGTTGCCAAATTCTCTTGCAAATGCATCTTCCCACAAAAATCCTATGCCTCTGTAGCCTTAGGATCCAAAGTATGGGAATTATTATTTATTTTATTATTACCATAGCGTAGAGACAATGAAATGTGACACTGCTTCCTTTCCTAGGAACAGACAATAGGGACCAGACCTTAAAGTAGTTTCACTTTGTTTTGAATGGAATTTGATTTCTACTCATGGAACACAGTGATATGAGCCAGCTGGAGTCCAAAGGTTAAACGGACCTCCATTTTCAATAAAAGGACAACAGCTAAAGATCCTGTGCCCCAGAGTCAAGAAGGTTGTGGCCATTCCAAAGATATCCAGGTGGAAATGATCTTTATTTTTGTTTCTTTGTTCTGAGTTATAGTTCTGTTGGTTTCTGTCAGCTCAAAAAACTCTCAACGTTTATTATGCTCCAAACAAGGCAAAAGATATGGGTAAATATTAACTCAGGGTCCTGCCCTCGCATTGTTAACAAGGACTTCAGACTCACTCATTCATAAATTCACTACAACATGGTAAAATGTAAGAAAAGGCCAGAAGAGTGGCACTAAGTCTTGGATGGAGTTTGAAGCAGAAGGTGATCTCTGTCTCTCTTTTTTCTCTCTTAATTCATTTATTTTTAACTGAAGCACAATTACAATATTGTGTTGCTTCTGCCGCACACCAACATGGATCAGCCATAGGTATATATATGCCCCTTCTCTCTTGAGCCTTCCTCTCACCTCCTACCCCGTGCTTACTTTTAAGAAGCACTATAGGAAAGGCTGAAGTTGGATGTTAAGATCTGTAGGTTTTCTTCAGAGAATGCGTTCACTCATACCCTTGACATTTGCTGAATGACTACTCTGTGTTCAAGTTGTCTCAAATTCTAGTTATGAAGAAAGACAAGTAAACTGCTATTACACAACAGGGGAAGTGGTGGTGGTTTAGTTGCTAAGTCCTGTCTGACCCTTTTGACCCCAAGTACCGTAGTCCACCAGGCTCTTCTGCCCATGGGATTTTCCAGGCAAGAATATTGGAGTGAGTTGCCATTTCCTTCTCCAGGGGATCTTACTAACCCAGGAATCAAACCTAGGTCTCCTGCATTGTAGGCAGATTTTTTACCAGGGAGTCACCAGGGAAATCCTGGGTTGAACTGGCTCCTCAAAATTCATGCATTAAATTTGTGTAATAAACCCTAGTACATCAAAATGTGACCTTCTATAGAGACAGAGTCTTCACAGAGATAATTAAATCAAAATTAGATTATTAGAGTCAACCCTAATCCAATGACTGGTTCATAAAAAGAAGACATTTGGGAACAGATACACGCATATAAGAAGACATGTGATATTAACATGAAGACGACCATCTCTTTAGTCAAGAGACATGTTCTTCACAAATTTGCCCTCAGGAAGAACCAACTCTACTGACATCTTTATTTCACACATCTAGCTTCTGGAACTGTGAGACAGTAAATTTCTATTGTTGAAGCCACTCAGTTTGTGGTACTTTGTTACTATAGTGCAAACAAACTAGTACAGGGGTTTATTGTAAACACCAAGGAAAGTACAAGAAAGTGCCAGAAATGACATTTTACATAAATTTGTGAAATCCAGTAACAATAAGATTTAATTTGCAAAAAAGAGTGGTTAATCTATTTATCAAATCTTTATTATCTACTGTATAAGATATATTTCCTAGGCATTGTGGGTAAAGCTCAGAGTCATATGGACCTTCACAGAGTTTACAATCTGATGGAGAGAGGCAAGCAATAAACAAAATTTAAAATCAGAATTATTTCTGATTGAGATAAAACATTGAAATAATAAAAAGGATAATATTATAGACTATAACCAAGGAGATATGTCTAGATAGGCTTTTCAGGAAATGACCATCCAAAGAGACAAAAAGAAGTGTTTGATATTTACTTTTAAAATCAGCAAAGTAAAGCTTAAAGGATATTATGAAAAGATTATGATTAAAAACCATATTAAAAGATGTTTATTCTTCCAGATAACCATCTGGTTTTATTTCAAATTCGTGTGCTGAGAAATTCATTTGAATGCATCATTGGGAATTGCCCTTGTAATACCAGGGAATGACATTCCTCATAATACTTCTGGAGATTGTAATATTTATAAAAATATTTGAGACACATGTTGGTGAAAGATTGCAAAGGATTCTGGTCCCTCCCTAAAATAGATTTGGGACATGTTTCCCAAGAAACAGAGAAACAGGTAGACCCTCTGTAGGATCAATTTCTGAAGTAACATAGCAAAGTAAAAACCTTCAGGAGAGCTAAAGAATTGGAGCTCCGTAGTGTGTTTAAGATGAGGTGTTGGATGTTAGGAAATCTATAGTGAGGCCACATAATTAGCTTGGTGAAAGATATCTCTTTATACCTATATCTCTTATCCATTTAATCTGAGTGGATTACTGTCTACACCATCACTCCTAAGCCTCAGGTAAGCTATTGATCCAAATCAGGGTCAACAAAGATATATATGTACATCATGGTAAAGCATCTGCCTACAGTGAGGGAGACCCAGGTTCGATTCCTGGGTTGGGAAGATCCTCTGGAGAAGGAAATAGCAACCAACTCCAGTACTCTTACCTGGAAAATCTCATGGATGGAGGAATGTTGTAGGCTACAGTCTATGGGGTCGCAAAGAGTCGAACACGACGGAGCGACTTCACTCAGTGTAGCCCAAGAGATGGGTGAACCAGTTATTTTAGTGATCTCAAATTGTTCAACAGAGCCTGGAGCTTTCCACCTCCAAACACTGGGCCCAGATAATAACATTTTAAAAAAGTATGTTCACTTCTTATAGAAAAGCAGTGCCTAGTGTGAAGTCTGTCATGGTTTTTTGGTTGGGCTCAGGGCTTACCTTGTGGTTCAGCTGCTGAAGAATCCACCTGCAGTGCAGGAGATCTAGGTTCGATCCCTGGGTTTGGAAAATGCCCTGGAGAAGGGAAAGGCTACCCACTCCAGTATTCTGGCCTGAATTCCATGGACAGTCCATGGGGTCGCAAAGTGTCGGTCACAACTGAGGGACTTTCATTTTGAGGGATGCCTGAGGTAGAAAAATAAGCAGTAAGTGACTTGAATTACTCCACTAGAATACAACATTTTGCCTTGAGACTGTGGTGTGTTAGTCACTCAGTCATGTCTGACTGGAGAAGGCAATGGCACCCCACTCCAGTACTCTTGCCTGGAAAATCCCATGGACGGAGGAGCCTGGTAGGCTGCAGTCCATGGTGTCACGAGGAGTCAGACACGACTGAGTGACTTCACTTTCACTTTTCACTTTTATGCACTGGAGAAGGAAATGGCAACCCACTCCAGTGTTCTTGCCTGGAGAATCCCAGGGACTGTGGAGCCTGGTAGGCTGCAGTCTATGGGGTCACACAGAGTCAGATAGGACTGAAGCGACTTAGCAGCAGCAGCAGCATGTCTGACTCTTTGTGATCTCATGGACGTTAGTCTGCCAGGCTTCTCTGACCACGGAATTCTTTCAGCAAAAATAGTGGAGTAGGTGCTATGTCCTCCTTCATGGGATCTTCCCAACCTAGGGATCGAACCCGCTCTCCTGCATTGCAGGCAGATTCTTTACCATCTGAGCCACAAGGGAAGCCCTGCCTTGAGACGTCTCCCTCCCAAAACACATCTAGAGGAGGTTAAGCTAAAACCTAAATATTTTCCTACCTGAGAGGCATTAAGAGTTATGACATTTGGTAATTACATGGTCTTCCAAGAGATGAGTTAGTATGAATAAGAACTAATTGGAAATATTGAGCATGAGAATATAATTTTAACTAAAAAAAACTCAAAGGATCTTTGCATCTGTTTAATTTTTTAGTTTAGCCCAAGGGACAGCAGCAATAAGGAGTAGCTCTTTGTATAATAATGGCAAGGATGCAAAGGGAAAGAAGAAATCCAGGAGGTCTCTTAAGTCCTATTTTCAGAACTGATGCCCTATTAATTCAATCATATTTTATTGACTAAACTCAGTCATGTGGCTGAATCCAAAATCAAGGACTTAGAAGAGATCCAACCAGTCTATCCTAAAGGAGATCAGTCCTAGGTGTTCATTGGAAGGACTGATGCTGAAGTTGAAATTCCAATACTTTGGCCACCTCATGTGAAGAGTTGACTCATTGGAAAAGACTCTGATGCTGGGAGGGATTGAGGGCAGGAGGAGAAGGGGATGACAGAGGATGAGATGGCTGGATGGCATCACTGACTCGATGGACATGAGTTTGAGTGAACTCCAGGAGTTGGTAATGGACAGGGAGGGAGGCCTGGCCTACTGCAATTCATGGGGTTGCAAAGAGCAGGACATGACTGAATGACTGAACTGAACTGAACTGAAGTAGGTCTTTTTATGAAGAATTGTGACGTTACAGGCAAAAGACATGAATAGAGAGATAAGTGAAAAATTGGAGCCAGTATTTCAATTTACCTCTAAGATTGTCATTAAACTTCTCAATAGATTCACTAGATTTCAGAAGACAGTGAAAAATTGTTCAAAGTGATAAAGGGAAAGAATATTAGCCTATAATTTTATATTATATTAAACTAATATTGATATACAAGTATAAATTTATGTTCAAAGTGGTGAAGGGAAAGAATATTAGCCTATAATTTTATACTACATTAAACTAATATTGATATACAAGTATAAACTAAATATATTTCTGGAATAAAGTCTTCATAAGATTGAATATGCAAAATTCTTAGAGCATATTCTCTGAAGAGGTATAGAGCAAGAGAAGAAACTACCCCAGGAGAACAATGAGGGGCCTAGGAGAAATATATTTACTAATATATTAGTAAATTATATTATTGTTTAAGCAAGCAAGCTGCTGCTGCTGCTGCTGCTGCTAAGTCACTTCAATCGTGCCTGACTCTGTGCAACCCCAGAGACAGCAGCCCACCAGGCTCCCCGTTCCTGGGATTTGCCAGACAAGAATACTGGAGTGGGTTGCCATTTCCTTCTCCAATGCATGAAAGTGAAAAGTGAAAGTGAAGTCACTCAGTCATGTCCAACTCTTTGCGACCCATAGACTGCAGCCTACCAGGCTCCTCTGTCCATGGGATTTTTCAGGCAAAAGTACTGGAGTGGGTTGCCACTGCCTTTTCCGTAAGTAAACAAGGATCAACTATAAAACACGTATTCATAATCATCTAGAATTAAAGTTTAGTCCAGAGGTATGTGGTCAACCTCTCTATGATGGCAGAAATAGTCTATATTTGTGCTAACCAATATGTAGGCCACTAGTAACATGGAACCACTGATCACTTGAAATGTGACCAGGGCAACATAAAGACTAAACTTTAAATTTTCCTTTATTAAATAATTTAAATATTTGTATGTGGTTAGTGGTTACTGTTCTGGACAAAATAGAAATTATGTGGTAGTTGGAAGTGGGAGTAACACCAAGAGAATAAACTGAGGTGAGAACAGTGTTTTAATACAGGAAGTGATATACATCTTGATTAGGTTTAATATATTGAGACATACATAGAAATATATGCACAGGGTTTAATAAGCAACCAAAAATGAAAGAGAATGTATTAAGTGGAAATCCTTAGAGGAAAAGTCTCCAATGGAAATAAGAAAAGTGGAAGCCAAATAAGTTTGACAAATAGAAAACACTGAGAACCAAGATGCAGAAATAAGTATAATTCAGTTCAGTTTAGTTGCTTAGTCATGTCTGACTCTTTGCAACCCCATGGACTGCAGCAGGTCAGGCCTCCCTGTCCATCACCAACTCCCGGAGTTTACTTCAACCCATATCCATTGAATCGGTGATGCCATCCAGCCATCTCATCCTCTGTCATCCCCTTTTCCCACATTAAATCTTTCCCAGCATCTTTTCAAATGAGTCAGTTCTTTGCATCAGGCGGCCAAAGTATTGGAGTTTCAGCTTTAGCATTGGCACTTCCAATGAATATTTAGGACTGCTTTCCTGTAAGATGGACTGGTTGGATCTTCTTGCAGTCCAAGCGACCCTCAAGAGTCTTCTCCAACACCACAGTTCAAAAGCATCAATTCTTTGGTGCTCAGGTTTCTTTATAGTCCAACTCTCACATCCATACATGACTACTGGAAAAATTATAGCTTTGACTAGACAGATCTTTGTTGGCAAAGTAATGTCTCTGTTTTTTAATATGCTGTCTAGGTTGGTCATAACCTTTCTTCCAAGAAGCGTCTTTTAATTTCATGGTTGCAGTCACATCTGCAGTGATTTTGGAGTCCTCCAAAACAAAGTCTGTACTTGTTTCAACTGTTTCCTCATCTATTTGTCATGAAGTGATGGGACTGGATGCTATGATCTTAAGTTTTCTGAATGTTGAGCTTTAAGCCAACTTTTTCACTGTCTCATTTTCACCAAGAGGCTCTTTAGTTCTTCACCGCTTTCTGCCCTAAGGGTGATGTCATCTACAGATCTGAGGTACTTGATTTTTCTCCTAGCAATATAACAGTTATTATAATAGCTCTAAGAAGCCAAATGATCACATAAAATTCAGATTGGAAATTGAGCATATGATTTTCAAAATAAAGGAAATATAAATATTGACAAAAAATAATAGTATTGTAGTCCTTTCATTCAAATAAAGATTTTTAATACAAAAAGATTTAGGGAATAATTTTAACTTCAGCCCTAATAAAGAAATACTTATATTCTTGAATAAGTACTTGTCACTCTTTCTGGCTTCCTAGTCTCTGAATTTCCTTCCTATGTCTGACTAATCTCCTACTGTATGGCACAGAGCCACCCAAATATAGAAGCATAAGATGCCAGACGCTTACTCTTCAATCTTTCCTGGAGCTCTGCTTACTCAGACATTTGCATTAGGCTTTGACTGAGAAGGTAATGATGCAAAGATGCAGGGCCTTTGGGATGCATAGTGGAGATGGTAGCAGAGGTCATATCAGGTCTTGAGAGGCAATTCTGGCAGCAATCTCTGGCAGTTTCTACTCTGTCCAGTGTTGGCTGAATGGTCAAGATCTGTTTCAAGATATGATGGTGTTTGGAAGAAATTTTCTTAACTCTATATCCTCAAACCTGGTTCTCTGCCTTCCCTTTTCCCTTTCCTTTCACTGCCTCTCATCATTTCCACATTAAAATTCTATGAACTATTTAACATTCTCTAAATAAAATATTTTATGCTTAAACTAGTCATGGCTGGCTTCTGATTCTTTCAACCAAGAGCTCCATTTGATGTAAGAGTCTTTAATAATAACCAGATTAAATTTAACCAGATTAGACAACTCTCTTTTGCTATTTCAAGGAGCAGATATGGATTGTGTTTTATGTCTTGTGACTGGGTGAGAGGCAATGGAAGATTTCATGACAACCACATCTATTTTAAAATGGGTCTCTTCTCCAATGGCTAATTTGCTCTTTTTTTTTTTAAGAGACGTGAATATTCACCAAAGCCCCCTATTGCAGATAGCAAAGAAAATTCATTTCAAGAAGAAATTTCTTTACAACTTAGAAAGCTCTCTTTATTCAACAGGATATTTTGATGAGCATTTTGTAACCCTTTCAAAATCAATAGAAAATGGTTGAATTTACATTCTCTGTAGTTTCTGAATATATAATAGATTTTAATGATGATAACTCTCCTCAGTCAAGTAGCCACTTGAGTACTTACCTCTAATACTTTAAAATACCATGCTAGGTATTACCTTCCATTACATATCATTATCTACCTACTTACCTAAAGATTATCTATCTTTAAAATCTGTCATTTCATTCATTTATTTTCTAAATGGTGAAAGCACCATTTAGACAGCCTGTTCATAGGAAATCAATGAAAATTAAGTAAGAGGGCATTTTAATTACACTGGTTTCCTCCAACACCTATCTAATAAAGAAAAGAACTGCATAAATCACTTGACTTTACCAGGCCCCTGTGAACTGAAAATATATAAAAATAAAAATGGGATAAGATTGAACTGCATAATGGCTTCAGTCACTTTAGTCACTCAGTCATTAACAACTCTCTGTGACCCCATGAACTGTACCACGCCAGGCCTCTCTGTCCATCACCAACTTCCAGAGCTTGCGCAAACTCATGTCCATTGACTCAGTGATGCCATTCAACCATCTCATCTTCTGTCATTCCCTTATCCTCCTGCCTTCAGTCTTTCCAAGCATCAGGGTCTTCTCTGAGTCAGCTCTTCACATCAGGCGGCCAAAATATTGGACCTTCAGCTTCATCATCAGTCCTTCCAATGAATATTCAGGACTGATTTCCTTTAGGATTGACTAATTTGATCTCCTTGCAGTCCAAGGGACTCTCAAGAGTCTTCTCCACCACCACAGTTCAAAAGCATCAGCTCTTTGGTGTTCAGTTTTCTTTATAATCCAACTCTCACATCCATACATAACTATTGGAAAAACCATAGCTCTGATTAGACAGACCTTTGTTGGCAAAGTAATGGCTCTGCTTTTTAATATGCTCTCTAGATTGGTTATAACTTTTCCTCCAAGGAGCAAGCATCTTTTAATTCCTTGACTTAATTCACTATTAATTTAACCATGTACACTCATCATGTACACTGACAAAGCTTTTGTTGGTGTCCAGTGTTGGTGAAGGTGTGGGACATAGTGGCTTCTCTATGGTGTTGGTGAGGGGGCTGAGTTTTTCCATTGTTTTGGATAGTGAATGTTATTGCCAATTAATTTAAGATATTTGGAATTTCTGGTCAGGCTTCCCTAATGGCTTGAACTTCCCTTGTGATACAACTGGTAAAGAATCAGCCTGCAATACAAGAGACCTGGGTTTGATCTTGGTTTTGGAAGATCCCAAACCAGGGATCTGCATAGTCCATGGGATTGCTGAGTCAGACACAACTTGTGTTTCATACCCTCATGGCCCAGTCGGTAAAGAATCCACATACAGTGCTAGAGACTTGGGTTCCATATCTGGGTTGGGAAGATCCCCTGGAAGAGAGCAAGGCAACACACTCTAGTATTCTTGCTTGGAGAATCCCCAAGAACAGAGCAGATTGGCAGGATACTGTCTATGGGGTTGCAAAGAAAAGGACAAGACAGGAGCTGTGTGGGCATAGGAGGGCCTAGAAGAGCTACTCCACATTCAAGGTCCGGAGGGGTGGCCGTGAGGAGATACCCCTCATCCAAGATAAGGAGCAGCAGCTGCGCTTTGCTGGAGCAGCCATGAAGAGATACCCCAGGTCTAAGGTAAGGGAAACCCAAGTAAGACAGTAGATATTGCAAGAGGGCATCAGAGGGCAGACACACTGAAACCATAATCACAGAAAACTAGTCAATATAATTACATGGCCCACAGCCTTGTCTAACTCAGCAAAACTAAGCCACGCTCATGGGGCCACCTAGGACAGGCGGGTCATGGTGGAGAGATCTGACAGAATGTGGTCCACTGGAGAAGGGAATGGCAAATCATTCCAGTATTCTTGCCTTGAGAACCCCATGAACAGTATGAAAAGGCAAAAAGGGAGAACACTGAAAAATGAACTCCCCAGATAGGTAGATACCCAGTATGCTACTGGAGATTAGTGGAAAAATAACTCCAGAAAGAATGAAGGGATGGAACCACAGCAAAAACAATACCCAGTTGTGGATGGGACTGGTGATAGAAGCAAGGTCGGATGCTGTAAAGAGCAAAATATTGCATAGGAACCTGGAATGTCAGGTCCATGAATCAAGGCAAACTGAAAGTGGTCAAACAGGAGATGGCAAGAGTGAACATCAACATTCTAAGAATCAGCAAACTAAAATGGACTGGAATGGGTGAATTTAACTCAAATGACCATTATATTTACTACTGTGGTCAGGAATCCCTTAGAAGAAATGGGGTAGCCAAAATGGTCAAAAAAAGAGTCCAAAATGCAGTACTTGGATGCAGTCTCAAAAACCACAGAATGATCTTTGTTCGTTTCCAAGGCAAACCATTCAATATTACGGTAAACCAAGCCTATGCCCCAACCAGTAATGCTGAAG
>SJYC01125531.1:0-24168 GCA_006408675.1 Madoqua kirkii
CTGAGCACTGAAGAATTGATGCTTTTGAACTGTGGTGTTGGAGAAGACTCTTGAGAGTCCCTTGGACTGCAAGGAGATCCAGCCAGTCCATTCTAAAGGAGATCAGCCCTGGGATTTCTTTGGAGGGAATGATGCTCTAGCTGAAACTCCAGTACTTTGGCCACCTCATGTGAAGAGTTGACTCACTGGAAAAGACTCTGATGCTGGGAGGGCCTAAGGGCAGGAGGAGAAGGGGATGACCGAGGATGAGATGGCTGAATGGCATCACTGAATCAATGGACGTGAGTCTGAGTGAACTCCAGGAGTTGGTGATGGACAGGGAGGCCTGGCGTGCTGTGACTCATGGGGTCTCAAAGAGTCAAACACGGCTGAGCGACTGAAATGAAGTTTACTGAGAGGCATAATTATTACTCTTTAAGGCTAGGAAAATAACCTCAGAAAACAGTGGCTTGCTCAAGGGTGTACAGTTAGTAAAGAACAGTACCTGATTAGCAATCCAGAGATTTTAAGTTTTATGTCTTTCTGTAATAATAACTGATATATCTCACAAAGTATTTTTCCTTAATGTGGCATTTGTACTTTTTAATTGGTTCTTTAAAACATGAATATTCTTCTGTTGAATCAAATTCATTTCATATATGCAGAATTCAGTTACATCATCCTTTCTCTTAAGCTTTAATACCTGGGATGTGATGGGTGAGCTCAGGCAAGTTCCATTCATTTTACTGTTTTAATCTAAGTTGCTCAGTGTTTTCTCATTGAAATAAAAATTCCAACTAACTTATTTTGTCTCTAAAAATTAAAGAATCAAGAAGATTCAAAATCTGTACTATTAACTTGCTTTAATTTTCTATGTTTGTAATCTCCTTCTTCCCTCTGCGTATCGAGTTTTCTTCCCTTTATCCTAGAAAGTTCTCAATTTTAAAAAAATTGACAGGTTAAAAACTGAAACTGGGGCAGCACTAGATGCACATGAAATACATCAATTATGAAGTGCTTCAATCACTTAGTTTCATATAGCTTCTTGGTTAGAACATTGCAGTCACATTTTGATATTCCAAATGCTTCAAAGTAGGTCAATTTGTACTACACCAAGGGAAAAAATAAAGATGCTAAAATTGCCTCTGGTCTTAAACTTTTAAGGTTCTTCTTCATTTCCATCTGATCTTTTTATGCAGTATAAAAATACCTTGATGAAGAAAAAAATCAAGAAAAAGTTTTAATCTACTTGTCTATATACTCGTGATGAATAAATAGTCCTTATAAGTGCTCCAGGGTATAACTAACTTGCTGTGTGTATAGTTCTAGAAGGAGGATGGGCTATTATGAATAACTATTTTAATGATAAAATTGAATCCTATATTTTTATGTCAATTTTAAAGCAAAGCAATAAAATCAAGTGACTGTCTACCTTCATCTTCCATAAATTTATGTTAAGTTCTCTCTGAGTGCAAACACCTTTCTGAGTCTTTGAGGATATACTTGTCAATCAAAAGTTATGATAAAGTTCTAGATCCATCAGAGTTGATCTCATGTTCACATTAAAGTAGCAGCTTTTATTCTAAGAAAGATTGCATCTAGGCCTGTGCAAGTCATAAAAACTGGGAATTCCATTAAGAAAAAAAACCTGGAAGACAAGATATTTCAATAAAATTTAAATAGAATTTAAAAGGCTGAATATTTCAGTTTGGCACTGTGTTATCCACTCTGATAGGTAAGGGTAGGGGAATCAGTCTGTCCATGCTGATGAGAAGACTGAGACAACCAGGTTAGTGAGTAATAAAAATTATTTTTCTTTTAATGCCTAAAGAACAGCTTGCAGACCTAAATCTAGCCAAGCATATGCTTCATCTTTATTAACATTTTTTTTAATAGAAGAAATTTCTTTCATTTAATTCTTCAAGATATTTGTGGAGGAAGGCATATCTATGTAGCAGCACTCTCAATTTATATTTCCCTATAGCCAAGCTAAAATATAACCGTCTTGAATTTCTGTATCAGAGTGTCTCCAAAATATTGTCACTAATTAGTTTTTCTAATATGTAGCCAGTGCCACTGTCTTACTATTGAGTCCAAGCTCACTCTGCTTGCAACACAAGAGGCCAATGAATCCTAGTGACAAGACATCGAGGCAAGGAATATGACTTTATTTGGAAAGCCAGCTCACTGAGAAGAAAGACTAATGTCTCAAAATAGCCATCTTGTCAGGGTCTGGCTGCCAGTTTCTTTTATGGATCAGAGATAGGAAGAGGTGAGTAAACAAAGTAAAAAGACCATTTAATACTGCAAGTATCTTCTAGAATGGCAAGCCTCAGGCAGATGGATGTGTTAATTTCTTCCTTCTTGTCATTTACAGGAGGACAAGGTTCTGAACAAAGGCACTTCAGCTTAACAGTCAGGCAGAGGGGCAGAATTCTCTGAGGCAGGCCATTATGTGTGATTATAATAATAAAAGTCACTAAAAAAACAGATCTAGCTTGGAAGAGTTGAAATCGACTCTTCAGGTTACATCTATCTCTCTTTGCTTCTTCTTCATGCTTTCTCTTAATTTCATCCATAACATAAACTCATATATGCATACCAACCACTTCCATGAGACTGTTGTTTGCTAATCGAACTAGTAGCTGTTTCTACTAATTAATCATACTGTAATAGAATTTTCTGTTTGTTGTGGTTTGGTTTCTGGGTCTATAGCATTTGCAGCTTTTGTGAAGCTGTAGTATGAAAGGATGCACTTAGGTTTCTCTATTGTATATGCTGTCAATTGAGTCAGGCACTGTGGAAAAATCTAAAAGATTCCTAGTCAACAGGGATGCATGCGTAAGAATTGATTTTCTTTGTGTCTGAAGATACTGCTGCTAATTATGTTGCTCTGTATCTCTGAGTGTGACTGAAGAAATAAATCAGTGTGGGTCTATTGGACTTTATTCTGTTCTCTGTGTGAGTAAATCATAATTTGCTGTAGATAATGTTTGTGAGGCCTGAATATTAATATACAATTTGTTATCCATTTTAACAAACTATTCCTACATCTCTATTGAAATTTTCCTGGTATTGTACTGTGTATACAATTCAGAAATAAGAATCTGTTCCCACTCTTCAGAGAACCAAATTGAGATTGATTTTTACCACACACACATATGCATACACATTTTCATTTAGATTATAGGTCAGGCATATCAAATAGATTTCAACTTGCTTCTTAATCCAATTGATTGATAATTACTGGTTTGCACTTGAGAAATCTCCTTCAAGTTCAGTAAGAAAAGGTACTGAGATCAATTAGCTATGCCTCCTTCACATGCAACTGTGTAGGGTAGCTTGCTTTGCATGTGTGATCTCAGGCATTGTTCTTTCAGAAATTGCTATCTTCACATCTTGCTTAAAGCTTGAAAAGTGAAAAGTGCTCGGCATCAAGTATTCAATAAATAAATCTGGGATCTCAGAATCAAAGAATGCATATTTAATCTATATGAAACCATCACAGAACAATTAAATACTAACTCTATGCTATTAACACTTGCTGCAGAAAAAAGAGAGGACAGTATGGACTGAAGTTAGAGAAAGTCTTCATAAGGGAATTTGTTATTAAAGAAGTAGGAGAATGAGAATAATAGTCAAGCAGAAAGCTTAGGAAAGAGGTAGAGGAAACAAAGGGAAAGGTATATGGAGACATAAATGTACAAATAAATGTGCATTTGAAGCAAAGAACCAATGTACTGCATATTATAGGGAAAGACTGGTAAAGAAGGGGTGTGTGTGTGTGTGTGTGTTGTCATAAAATTAGGGACAGATTATAGTGGAGTTCTGAACAAGGCAAAAGGATTTAAAATTGATGGACAAGAAAGTTATTTTTGAGTTTTAATAGAGAAGTAAAAAACTGAATGTAATTGTTTAGGTTTCATTTGGTAGGAATGTATAAAGAGGTGAAAAGGATACAGGAACACTTTGGTAAAAGAACACCAAGTGCACTCTCCGGTACAAACTAGGGGTGTTGAGGAAATAATGGAGAGGAAATGAAAAGAATGTAAGGTATTTTGAAGGCTTAGAATTGTATTTCTGTTTCAATTCAGTTCAGTTCAGTCACTGAGTCATGTCCAACTCTTTGTGACCCCATGGATTGCAGCATGCCAGTCCTCCCAGAATTTACCCAAACTCATGTCTATTGAGTTGGTGATGCCATCCGCCATCTCATTCTCTGTCGTCCCCTTCTCTTCCTGCCCTCAATCTTTCCCAGCATCCAGGTCTTTACCAAGGAGTCAGTTCTTCTCATCAGGAGGCCAAAGTACTGGAGTTTCAGCTTTAGCTTCAGTCTTTCCAATGAATATCCAGGACTGATCTCCTTTAGGATGCCCTGGTTGGATTTCCTTGCAGTCTAAGGGACTCTCAAGAGTCTTCTCCAACACCACAGTTCAAAAGCATCAATTCTTCAGTGCTCAATTTTTTTATAGTCCAACTCTCACATCCATACATGACTACTGGGAAAACCATAGTTTTAACTAGATGGACATTTGTTGGCAAAGTAATGTCTCTGAGTTTCAACATGTTGTCTAAGTTGGTCATAACTTTTCTTCCAAGGAGAAGCTTCTTTTACTTTTATGGCTGCAGTCACTGTCAGCAGTGATTTTGGAGCCCAAAAAAATACAGAGAAGGAAGAAATGAACACTATTCAAAGTTCTTAATCTAATGTTAGCAAGTTACTGGATATGTCCAGGGCATACTCTTGGAGACACTAGAAGGATTGGTATGATTGGAGACCAGGACTTGATTTTATGTGAGGTAGGCTTTGGATGTCAGAGGGAACTGATGAATATGCAAGCAAAGACCCAAAAACTTTCTTTCCTGTTGTGTACAGGGATATGGAGTTTTATGTTTTGTTTGTTTGCATTTTTGTTTTGTTTTTTTGTTTGGTGATTGAAGGATAGCTGAGCAGAAATAAGATCAGAGGAGAAACTATAATATTGAGCTTTAAAATATTTGCAAAGGTATGTGTTTTGAGTCAGATTTGGAAAGGCATATATAATCCACTGTTATGAGATCCTGTTGGATATAATGAGATTATAAATCTTCTAAGTCTTCTAAATCTTTCATGAGTTAGATAAGATTTCACTGAGTTCTTCTTTTTTCCCAAGAAAGTTTAAATGGTTTATTTTGTTATGAAAACACATAAAAATATCTGAGTATTTTCTCCATTCCAGATACTTACTTAAGATACTAGACCAGCAAAATAAAGCATAGCTCATCTATCTCTTCATGGAATTCACAGACTACTGGAAAGACAGATCTATAAGTAACTAAAATCCAACCTAATGGAAACTATCATAGAAGGACAAAAAGAATGTTATGAAAAGCACAGAATACAAAGTTGGAAGAGTCAGGGATATCTTGGAGAGGAAAATATTTGAACTGTTTTTTAGAATGAGTGGGATTTCTCAGATGGAGAGGAAAGAAAGAGCACAGAAGCAAAAGAATAAGGAAGGATATTAAAGGATGAAAGTATGTGATAGTTTTAGGATTTCACCAGTAGTCCAGTGGTTTTAGACAGCACAGGGCTGACGAATATTTTGGGAGAAAGGAAAGGAGAGAGGAAGGAGATGTGATTAAATGCGATAATTGGAGCCAAAAAGAAACAGCCTTTAATACCACAGCAAAGATTAGGGAAAGCTTTTAAGCAGGGAAATAATAAAATCAGATTTATATTTGTGTAAGTCACTGTATTCTTGCCATGACTCTTGAACCCTAAAGGGCTCCAATAAATGCATGAGTTAATGTTAGGATCTGAAACCAACAGTATCAGGAAAGGAGTAATTTTCCCCCAAACCTCTTAAGTTCTTTTGGTTGGTTTAGTATCTAGTCTAATTAAAATTAAGTTGCTACAATATATATTAGTGTTAGTATTTAATTCATACACACAGAGGTCTCTTAGTAATGGAAGCCCCAAAGTGACCAAAACTGGTTGTTTATATATCATTTTTGACAAAGAAACAATGGTTTGTGAAGGTGTAACAAAACAAAGGAGATTGTACTTGGATTAGCAGACTAATACTTTGCCGACTAAGGTCCATCTAGTCAAGGCTATGGTTTTTCCTGTGGTCATGTATGGATGTGAAAGTTAGACTGTGAAGAAGGCTGAGCACTGAAGAATTGATGCTTTTGAACTGTGGTGTTGGAGAAGACTCTTGAGAGTCCCTTGGACTGCAAGGAGATCCAACCAGTCCATTCTAAAGGAGATCAACCCTGGTATTTCTTTGGAAGGAATGATGCTAAAGCTGAAACTCCAGTATTTTGGCCACCTCATGCAAAGAGTTGACTCATTGGAAAAGACTGTGATGCTGGGAGGGATTGAGGGCAGGAGGAGAAGGGGACAACCAAGGATGAGATGGCTGGATGGCATCACTGACTCGATGGACATGAGTCTGAGTGACTTCCGGGAGTTGGTGATGGACAGGGAGGCCTGGCATGCTGCGATTCATGGGGTCGCAAAAAGTTGGAATGACTAAGCGACTGAACTGAACTGAACTGAACAGAACCAAGGTTGTTTACACAGCTTTCTTAGCCTTGAATTCCCTAGTTCAGGGATGCTTCTAACTTCATGCCTTAGGGAGAATATTTTCACATGGAAGATTTATTTCCCACTTTCAAGAAGAAAGATGGGAAACTGAAGTTGTTGTTGTTGTTTTTTTTTTTTGAACTATTTCTCCCCTCCCCACAAACTGGCTGTTTCTCAAGTAACTAAATAAATACAATCAGTATGTCATAGAGGCTCATCATGAGGCAGCCTGCTTTGTACTCCAACAGCAGGATGATCAATAATAAGAGGGTCTGAAACTGAATAAGAAAAAAGAAATTCTATTAGAAGAATGAAGTTGAGAAAAACAGGATTATAGAAATCTATTTATATAAGAATGGTGTCAGTGTGTTTTTACCCAATATACAAACTCCCTAAATTCTTTGATGTGGCTGTTTCTTTGGAAGATCTTATTCTTCCCCTTATTGATAAGGCTTTTTCTAGATCAATGTTCAAAAAACAAAGAATAAACCAATTAAAAAAAACCATTATGCCGTCTTTCTCTCTGAAAGCAAATTGCCTAAAATGTCCACAGGGCGCAAGAGACCAAGGTGTGTGTCATAAGACTTTATAACCATCTCAATCTTCTCCTGAGGTTGATTTGGGTGGCACTTGAGGGTTTAAAGGTAAATGTAAAACTTCTGTTTGATAACTGAAAGGCAAAAATATTTATATTCAGCATAGTGAGAGAGAAGGTTATAGTCCTGGTGTTGCTAAGATTAAAAACAGATTATTGCATATCTTCTTGCAGCCCTGAATATTCATTGGAAAGACTGATGCTAGTGATGAAGCTCCAATACTTTGGCCACTTGAAGCAAAGAGCCAACTCATTGGAAAAGACTCTGATTCTGGGAAAGACTGAAGGCAAAAGGTGAAGAGGGCAGCAGAGGATGAGATGGCTAGATACCAAAACCAACTCAATGGACATGAACTTGAATAAACTCAGGGAGAGAGCAGAGAACAGGGAAGCTTGGAGTGCTACAGACCATGAAGTCAAAAAAAGTTAGACACGACTTAACAACTGAACAACAACAATAACAACATTGCATATCTTCAGAGATCTACTTTTGTTCTTGGTGCTACTAGGGTATTCCATGAAGGCAGATACATCATTTTCACAGCAAATTTCTGGGTGAAATGGAAGCTGCTACCGTGAAAGAAACTAACTTCCCCTCTCTGGGATTTATGCCAATCTCAAGGTAGGCACTCAGTAAGTATGTTTTGAATCAATGAAAGAACCTAGTGTACAGGATTTGGTAGCCACCCCTGCCAGAATCTATCAGGTAACAGTCTACTAGGTATGCAACTTTGGCATGCATGTATAATTCTTTGTAGAGATAAGCCAAATACTTGAAACAATAAAATGATGGCAAAGTGGAGCCACACAGCAAGTTACAGGAATGAGAGAAAATGAGGATCATCTCCTTGAAAAGTAGCAGGAATCAATTAGAGATATTTTTATAGTTTTAAGTGTTTGGTGAAGGTAAGTTGGCAGCAGCAGGGCAGGAAGGAATCTCCTCTAGAGAAGAAAAGAATTAAAGAAGAAGAATCAGTGTAGAGATGAATCACTATTAGATGCAAGGCAAGATGCCCAGACAGAGACATCCTGTTTCTGCTTACTACATCTTAGGTATCCTATGTGCTTCCTTGTGTAAAAACAGACATCGATTACAGGAACAGGTGGTTGTGTCTGTAGAGAGGGAAATTGAACCATGAGAATTTTTCTTCCCCATTCTTACATTTCCCATGTAGAAGAGAACTGATGTATTTTGGTTTCATAGTAAAACATAGTACCTTCTTGACCATGAAAGTACTTTTTTTTCCCTGCCACCAAAGGATGCTAAGAATTGCAGGTAACCATTTTCAAATGAAAGAGTCACGCATGGTTATCTTTGAGACAGTGAAATAGTTCTTTATCTTACTTTATGGAGAAGCCAGTGGAATTTTTGATATTTTTTTGGACCCTGAAAAGGTGAATTTTTTATTATGGCTATCAAGCTGATTGACTTGGTATGGGGGCATGTTTATCACGTCTCAAGTCCTGTCAGAGATAAATGCCCTTTCCCAGGCTTCAGCCAAATGGAAATGAGAGCCAGAGAAATAAGTCTCCCCAGTAATGTTCACTCACCCTGGCTTCCCTGAAAGATAGTCAATTTGGCCTCCAGAAATTTCTGTTCCAGTTAAATTATTTGTCACGCCTGCAATATAATTTTTGAGCTTTAACAAAATGCTCTCCAGTACAGTGCACGTGTGCATTCTCTGTCACTTCAGTTGTGTCCAACTCTTTGCGACTCTATGGATTGTAGCTCACCAAGTTCCTCTGTCCATGGAAATTGTGCAGGCAAGAATATTGGAGTGGGTTGCCATGCTCCCCTCCAGGGCATCTTTATGACCCAGGGACTGAACAGCATCTCCTGCCTTGGAAATGAATTCTTTACTGTTGAGCCATGGGAAAGCCCCTGGTAAAGTACTAGTATAGAAAATTAGATGTATTCTTGATCATTTGAATATAGCTTATCCTAGCAGCATTTCTCACAGGAAAAAAAAATCTGGATATTCTTACAAAGTTCTAAAAAATTATTATGTTCAGTTACTTTAGACTCACCTCTTTGTCTCACTTATTTTATCATAATCTATCCACAAAGATGGAAAGTAAGGTTATAGAAACAGAATTGCACAAAATAATCAGAGAGTGGTGGGAAATATTTCATTGTATGTGTTAATTACTACTTAACAGATTTCTTCAATTTACTTGGCAAAATCAGCGATTTTTAAATATACACAAATGCTTGAACACCACGGAATGGGGATTTCTTTCTTTTTTTTAAGGAATGAACATGATTTTCTGTCAAGTTGACAATAAAACATTCTGTCAGTGTTCCAAATATATAAAGATAAGCATACTTGAGAAGTTCTCTTATTATCTGGTTAATTTATGATGAATATACAATAACTGCTTGGCTTAATTGCCATTTTCAACCATCCACATCTCTCAGATACTAGAGAATCTATTTAGAGATAAACTAATCTTAAAACAGGAGGTTAATGCTTGATTTAGATTTTAACACATGGCTCTTCAGCTCTACATGCAAGACAACTAAATGCCTATGGCATATCTGATTGTTTATATTTTACTGACCTAAATCATGAAGCTGGCTTAATTTTTTTTCCCCTCTCATAATGTAAGGTTGGCTGCAGCTTCAGCAAAGTCTTTCCTATTCTGTAAGACAAATCTATATATTTCCTATGTTTTGTTGTATTGTCAAGGAAAAAAAAAAAAACCAAGCTATGGCAACTGGATGCTACCACAACCTTTACAGCAAAAGGTTAATCACTTATGCTGCTCTTATGTTAGCATAAACCTCCCATTGGATATTGGGGAGGGTACTAGGAGGCAGAAGAAAAGAAGGCTACAGAATTGACTTTTGGCTCTATTATTCTTATCACAGATTTTATTTTACCCCCTGGTAATGGTCCCTGTTTGCCTCTCTGCTATCTGTAAACTGTACAATTTTGATAAGAGGATTTCAATTTGCCAGTGAGGTAGGGCTTCACTGCTGATGGAAGACAATGGCAGTAAATGGCAGTTAGTGGCTTATTTAAAAGCCATTTGCTGTGAAAATGGAATTAAGGGTCACTTAGGCTGGTTGGACACTTGCTATTTTTTTCTTACCATGCATTGCAAATCAGAAATTGCTTAAATGTCACTCTATTTTTAAGGATATGGGAGGCTGTCTATAATGAGGGTTTGTTAGTACTGCAGATTTATTGACAGGTGGTGATCCACATCCAGTGTTCACATTAGCGATGAGTAGAAAGCTGCATGTTGTGATATGTTAACAAGTATTGATACTTATTTAAAATAATCTCTTACTTGTTTCTTGTTATAGTCAAGTAACCTAAATTCTTTACTTAAATAAAATTTTTACAACAATCTTATAAGGTTGAAAGTGTTAGTAGCTCAGTCATGCCCGACTCTTTGTAACCTCATGGACTACAGCCCAGCAGGTTCCTCTGCTCGTGGAAGTCTCCAGGCAAGAATACTGGAATAGGTAGCCGTTCCCTTCTCCCTGGGGATCTTCATGACCCAGGAATCAAATCCAGGTCTCTTGCACCACAGACAGATTCTTTACAGTCTGAGTTCTTCATTATCTCCATTTTTACGGATGAGACAATGACATATTGGAGGTTGTACATTTGGTTAGTTGTGGAACTTCATTAGTTGTGGAGTCAAGGATCGGATCTAGACCCTGATTTCAGAGATTGCACTTGTCAATGATAAACTGTGTCTAATAAGGCCCCAGGAAGGTCACTGTGTTCATGTTTTTCAGGCTCCTTTAGGGAATTTTAAGTAATGAGGAAGCAAGTTGGATCTATTCATCCCTTAGGGCAGGTTTATACTCTGCCATTTGGCTCTGCTCCTCTGACAAGTGTTATGGAAGATTTTTACCCTTTCCAAAAGAGGGTTTGTTTTATGTCTATATGGATCTATATGTATATATGTGTACTATATATATGTGAGTGTATATATACAAATACACAAATATAGAAATACCAGAGAACTAAGGAACAACAGCTTACATCTATTTAGCACTTTATTCTGTGCCAAGCAATATTCTAGGACCTTTCACCACAACCTTACTAAATGGGTAAGAATGATTCTCATTTTTAGCTTTTAGCCATAAAAACTAAGGCTTTGAGTAGTTTCATGACATCCCCCAGGTCCTATAATAGTCAAGCTGAATTTTAAACACAAGCAGTCTAGCTCCAAAAGTGAAAGTAGATGTCCAACTCTTTGCAACCCCATGGACTATATAGTCCACGGAATTCTCTAGTCCAGAACACTGGAGTGGGTAGCCTTTCCCTTCTTCAGGGGATCTTCCCAACAAGTCCAATCATCTATCCACTAGCTATAATATAGTTTCTATTTCTTATATTCCTAATTAATTATTGAATAAGAGGCATAAGAAACACCTGTAAGTGAACTTCTCAAATTTAATTTCTCCAATCTGTGTAATTCACTTTTTTCAATTTTGAGTTTTAGCATTCACTATGAGTACTATGGTAGTGTTTATAAATAAAAATATTAACACAATAATAAAGCTTATTGTATCAGAAGAACTATTCCTACCTTTAGACATTCCTGTCTTGCTAAGAACTGAAGGTATATTTAAAGTAAAATTGGACTTTCTTTAGTGTCTGCTCTAGCAGATCAATATAAAAATCATTGAAAAAGAGAATGCCTTAGCCAATAACTAGAATGATTTCTGTGCATTTCTTTTTAACCCAAGAGAAGCTTACCTCTGCTATTGCATCTGACATTTTAATTTAGCTTCTTTCAGTAACTGTATTTGAAGCAAGCATTTCTTTTTCTCCATTAGCTACATTTTACTCCAACTTCAGTAACATGACTTTAAATGTTCCTTCTGAATACTTCTACAATTGCAAGTGGTGATTTCAGCTTGGCTACTATTGCTCAAGAGAATCCTACACTTTGAGTCAATACTGAAGGGATTTCATCACATCCTGAAATGTATTGGCCTGTGGGTTCTACTGACAGCCAAGATTTATTACTTGGTGAATATAGTTCTTGTGTCTATAAGTACAACAGTCATATTTTCTGAATCAAAAAAAATGAGGATGCATCATCCAGCATATGTCCTGACAATAAGAGAATATGTAATATCAGCTCTGTCGATAAAATTTATTGTGCATTTCAACCTTTGTGCAAAAGCTGTGTGGGATATTGGAAAACTCAAAGTGCAAGTCTTTAGTTCCTTGTTTGCTTTCTATGATAGGAAGGGAGAATAAAACAAAGAACAGATGACTCTTTTTATAAAATTTTGGCTATATGTCAATCACATTCCCTTTTCCTTTATCTCCTTCCCTTATCCTTCTTTTCTTTCCCCCACACTTTTGTGCTTATTTTATGAGGCAGAAAACTGACTAAGTATTGGTGGAATGGAGATAAATATAATGCTACTCTGCCTAATAGGAGGAGAAGGCAATGGCTCCCCACTCCAGTACTCTTACCTGGAAAATCCCATGGGTAGAGGAGCCTGGTGGGCTGCAGTCCATGGGGTCGCTAAGAGTCGGACACGACTGAGCGACTTCATTTTCACTTCTCACTTCCATGCATTGGAGAAGGAAATGGCAACCCACTCCAATGTTCTTGCCTGGAGAATCCCAGGGATGGGGGAGCCTAGTGGGCTACCGTCTGTGGGGTCGCACGGAGTCGGACACCACTGAAGCGACTTAGCAGCAGCCGCCGCCGCCTAATAGGAATGCATAATCTTTTTGGGAAAAGAGATAGAGAGTACCACTTAAATATGGTGTTCCCTGGGGAACATGAAAGAGGGAATACGTGATAGAGCAGCATTTGAGAAATCTAGATTACATTAGCTTAAATGTTAGTGGAGGGAAGGATCATACAAGGTGTAGAGGTAGATTAACAACTTCAGGCAAGGCTGAAACAAAGCCCTCTGAATGATGTCATCCAAACATGCATCTCTGTTATTTATTCCTCTTGATTGGCTTCATTCTCAGATAGAACTCTTCTTTTTAGAGATAGCTTTAGATGTATACCTTAACTTACTTAGTAAGCTTAGCAGGGATAGGGATTTTCTGCCTCATAATTCCAGAAAAATCCCAGGCTGTATGTTTATCTCTCTAATTGAGTTACATGCTCAGTCTTCTATCAGTTAACGTGGAGAAGGTTGGCATGAAAAGTCCTGATTGGTCACATCTGGTTCTTGTGACATCTCCTGAGCCTAGGCAGAGGGATCAACCCTGACAGAACCATTTTCATTGTAGGTGAGAATGAATGGTTAACCAAAAGGAAAATCAGATGCAACTTAGGGTAGAAGGTGGAATGGATATTGATGGGCAAACAATAAGCAAAAGCTGCCATTTTTGTAGTCTTTGCAGAAGGGAGAATGTGTTCAGATGAAGAAATTTGCTAAAAGACAATGGTGGGAGGATATACCCAGAGGCAACCTAGCAAATAAATACTAAGGAAGAAATAAGTCCAGGGGATGATTTGGAGCCTGTTAAGTACATAATATTACTGCACAATTGCACTCATCTCACACGCAAGTAAAGTAATGCTTAAAATTCTCCAAGCCAGGCTTCAGCAATACGTCAGCTGTGAACTTCAAGCTGTTCAAGCTGGTTTTAAAAAAGGCAGAGGAACCAGAGATCAAATTTCCAACATCCGCTGGGTCATGGAGAAAGCAAGAGAGTTCCAGAAAAACATCTACTTCTGCTTTATTGACTATGCCAAAGCCTTTGACTGTGTGGATCACAATAAACTGTGGAAAATTCTGAGAGATGGGAATACAAGACCACCTGACCTGCCTCTTGAGAAATCTGTATGCAGGTCAGGAAGCAACAATTAGAACTGGACATGGAACGACAGACTGGTTCCAAATAGGAAAAGGAGTACATCAAGGCTGTATATTGTCACCCTGCTTATTTAACTTTATCCTGCTACAGGGCTAGATAATGGCAATGATAACTGACAAAGGAGCAAGAATATCATCCAAAATAATAATAACAATGAAAATATATTCTTCCATTTAAGAACTTTGGTGGAACATCTTGAGAAATATCCAATTGCCTTAAAATAAATAGTGACTAAAATTACTATAGAAAAATAATAGCAAATCTGTAATTTATGTAAAACAGATAACTGTACTTAGAGAACAATAAAACAATGCCTCTGCCTAAAGCATCACATTTATTGGTGAAAAGGAAGACGAGAATAATCATGGAATGGGAGAACATATGAGATAATTAGTGTAATATTCTCCTGAGTGGTTGGACATTTAACATTGAACCAGTAGGTTGAAATCAATACAGAATCTCACAAAGGTAAGAGACGTTTTTCTCTATCCAGTTTTGCTTTTAGAGTAACCACAGCTAAAGTTTTAATGTATGGAATTGTGGATCTGTAGGATCCATAGAACAGGAGGACTCTCCCAGTTGGTAAGCAAAATCCATCACATCATAGCATCAGCCTTATTAGACGTCCTAAAATAGGGTTTCTCAAACTTGGATGGTCAGTAGAATTACACGGGAAACTTTAAATACTATTGATTGTTTTGCTCCTTATCAGGTAATTTTCCTTTAGTAGCTCCAGGTGGAATCTAGAGATTTGGGATTAAAAAATCTTCCCAGGTAATAATGAGAATGTGCCAGATTTGGTAATTATTGTTCACAATGTTACTGAGTTACATATGTGCATATTAAGTGGGATTAATGCCTAAAACAGTGAGATTAGCTGACAGAGGTGGCCCTGCCCCAGTAAAACTGGTTTGTTAGCAAAGAGGTAATGAGCATTCACTCATTCACTCCATCAACTCAATGATGGTCGATTATGGGGGTCACTTGGGCAGCTTTTGAAAACACTGATGCCTAAGTCTGCTTCTAATGATTCTGATATATTTGGTCTGGGGTGTAGCTTAGACATTAGGGGTTTTTAAAAGCTCCCGATGTTCTAAATTGCAGGCAAGGTTGAAAATCACTGTTCTGGAGTGAGTTATCTTTTACAAAGAATACACATACAGAGAAAATAATAAAGTCCTTAGGAAAATACCATTCTTTATCTAAGGAAACCTGAAAACACAAGAACTAGTTTTAAATGTATCTACTGGATCAATACTGCACACTTCAGTGAACACCAAAAGCCTGAAAGTCAACCATTCAATGACAAACTCATGATTGGAAATTCAGTCATTTGGTGGTGATGGATTCACTCCAGTGAACACATTTCTAAGGCTGGTGCTAGCCCATTCCTGCCTCTGCCACCATTTAACCCCTCCCCCAAGCTCTGTATAAGATCAGCAGTTCACTTTGCTTAGTGTAGCTCATCCTTAACTAAGCAACGTATTCAGATTTATGGCTCCACATCTTGAGTAGTGGTTTATCCTGAGACGGTTTCATCCTTCCACATAATAAAAAGTGAGGAGAAGGAACATTTATTTCTAAGACATGTTTTTAAGCTTATTTATGCAGATTTGGATTAATAATGGTCTCGCTGATTCATATATGGCCACTTAACTTGCTAAATAACAACTATCTGTGTATTCACCAGATGACCTGAAAATATAACATAGAAATTTTATCTACCACACCTTCCCTAACTAGGATCAGAAGTTAATCATTCCTTTTTTTCCCTAAAATAGTTTTCATCGGCAAATACATATGTGCAAGCAATATATTATCTATTTTAGTTGTTTTTGGAATTTATAAAAAATATATCAAATTGTATGTTATCTTCTGGAGCTTCTTTTTTCAAAGTTGCTATATTATTAAAATATATTAATGCTGTTGCTTGTAACTGTATTTCATTTATTTTCTCAAGTGTAATATTCCATTGCTTTGAGCTTCCCTGGTAGCTCAGAGATTAAAGTGTCTGCCTCCAATGCGGGAGACCTGGGTTCAATCCCTGGGTCAGGAAGATCCCCTGGAGATGGAAATGGCAATCCACTCCAGTATTCTTGCCTGGAGAATCCCATGGACGGAGGAGCCTGGTGGGCTACAGTCCTCAGGGTCGCAAAGAGTCGGACACGACTGAGCGACTTCACCTTCACCTACTATTATATGTTTACCTATTTCCTGGATAGACCTACTTTATTCACAGATGTGTTTATGTATTCATATATGTATGTATATATGCATAATGTATGTGTGTATGCATTTGCAGGTTAATGTAGCATTTTGTGAACATTCTTACACGCTATACAGAAGTGTATGTGAAAGAATTCTTCTTGAGCTACTCTGAGGAGTGGAAGTGAAGCATTCTAAGGTATCTGACTACTAAATTTTATAAGACCATGATTGAATGTTCCCCAATTAAAATTTCCATAAGCAATATAGAAGTGTTCCTGTTAGTCATCCCCAACACTTGATTTTATCAGGCTTCTCAGGATTTTGTCAACTGAAGTATAAAATGTTATAAAATGTTACGCACTGTGACTTCTATTTGTACTTCTGTGATCAGTAGTAAAGTAGCGCATCTCTATAATTTTATTGAACATATATTTGTTCTTTTCTGAAAAATGACTGCTAATGTCTTTAGCCATTTCCTATTGGAGAGTTTGTCCTTTTCAAAAATTAAATTCTTTTTCAAAAATTAATTCAATAGATCTCTTAAAACTCTAGCAAAAGAAAAGAAATAATCTGGTTTAAAAAAATAAGCAAATGATCTAAAGAGATACTTCATCAAAGAAGATTTGCAGACGAAAATAAGCATATTACATGTTAAACAATATACACCATTAGGGAAATACAAATTAAAACAATCATGAGTTACTACTATACATATATTAAAATGGTCTAAATCCAAAATACTGACAACATCAAATGCTAATGAGGATGTGGAGCAAAAGGCACTCTCATTACTAGTGGGAAAGCAAAGTGGTAGTTTGAAACACAGTTTGGCCATTTCTTACAAAACTAAATGTTCTAATCATGCTATTCAACAATTGTCCTCTTTAGTATTTAACTAAAGGAGCTGAAAAATAATTTCCAAACAAAAATCTATATATGAATATCTGCTGCTGCTGCTGCTGCTAAGTCACTTCAGTCGTGTCCAACTCTGTGAGACCCCATAGACAGCAGCCCACCAGGCTCTGCTATCCCTGGGATTCTCCAGGCAAGAACACTGGAGTGAGTTGCCATTTCCTTCTCCAATGCATGAAAGTGAAAAGTGAAAGTGAAGTCGCTCAGTCATATCCGACTCTTAGGGACCCCATGGACTGCAGCCCACCAGGCTCCTCCATCCATGAGATTTTCCAGGCAAGAGTACTGGAGTGGGTTGCCATTGCCTTCTCCAATATGGATGTTTACAGCATTTTTTCATATTTGCCAAAAATTGGAACCAACTAACATGTTCCTCAGTAGGTAAACAAACAAGTACACGGACATATCCAGGAAATGAAATACTGAGTAGCTAAAAGAAATGAGCTGTCAAGGCTTTAGAAGACATATAAACTTAAATGCATACTAAGTGCAAGAAGGCAATCTGAAAAGGCTACATATTGTATGATTTCAATTATATAACATTCTAGAAAAGGCAAAACTATGAAGACAATAAAAAGATCAATGGTTGTCAGACTTGGGGTGAGTAGAATTGAATGGTGAAAAGCAAAAGTGTTAGCCACTCAGTTCTGCCTGATTCCCTGAGACGCCTTCGAATGGAGCCCGCCAGGCTCCTCTGTTCATGGGATTTTCCAGGCAAGAATACTGGAGTGAATAAGTGAACCACAAATAATTTTAGGGCAGTGAAACTACTCTGTAGGATACTGTAAACATATTGTATGATTTCAATTATATAACATTCTAGAAAAGGCAAAACTATGAAGACAATAAAAAGATCAATGGTTGTCAGACTTGGGGTGAGTAGAATTGAATGGTGAAAAGCAAAAGTGTTAGCCACTCAGTTCTGCCTGATTCCCTGAGACGCCTTCGAATGGAGCCCGCCAGGCTCCTCTGTTCATGGGATTTTCCAGGCAAGAATACTGGAGTGAATAAGTGAACCACAAATAATTTTAGGGCAGTGAAACTACTCTGTAGGATACTGTAATGGATAATACATGTCATCACACACATTAAAATATATAGAACATACAACACCAAAACTCTAATGTAAACTATGGGCTTTGGGTGATAACGATGTACTAGTGTAGGTTTATCAGTTGTAACAAAAGTACCACTTTGGTGCAGGATGTCAGTTGCAGGAGAGGTTGTATACATTAGCGTAGAGGGTACGTGGGGCCTTTGTACTTTCTGCTCAGTTTTGCTATGAAGCCAACACTACTTTTAAAAATAAAGTGTATTAAAATTATATGAATTGTTTATATTTGACAAATGTTGTGTATATTAATCACAGATATCCTCTTCCAATTTTTAACTCATATTTTTACTTTCTCTTTTAATAATTTTTTCTTAATAATATACAGGCAAGTTTACCAATCATTTTATTTATGGTTAGTTTTTGAGTGCATGTATTATTTGGGAAATCTTTCCAAACCACAAAATCAGAAGTCCACTTACTTATATTTCCTAATAAATTAAAAAATTTGACTTTAAGTTTTATATAATTCACCTGTAATTTATTTTCATAAAGTGATAAAGTAGAGGTCTAATTTTATTTTCTTGTTCTATGTGGAAAATTTTTTTTCCAGATGCACTAATTGTCCAGTCTCCTCCTTTCTTTACTTATCTGCTATGTTTTTTGTCATATAGCATAGCTGTCTATTATACGGTGGTGGTAGTTTAGGTTCTAAGTTATGTCTAACTCGTGTGACCCTGTGGACTGTACCCTGCCAGACTCTTCTGTCTATGTGATTTCTAGATAAGAATAATGGTTGGGTGGCCATTTACTTCTCCAGGGGAATCTTTCAACCCAGGGATCAAACCTAGGTTTCCTGCATTGCAGGCAGATTCTTTACTAGCTGAGCCACAGGGGAAGGAATGATACTAAAGCTGAAACTCTAGTACTTTGGCCGCCTCATGCAAAGAGTTGACTCATTGGAAAAAAACTCTGATTCTGGGAGGGATTGGGGGCAGGAGGAGAAGGGGACGACAGAAGATAAGATGGCTGGATGGCATCACTGATTCGATGGACGTGAATCTGAGTGAAATCCGGGAGTTGGTGATGAACAGGGAGGTCTGGTATGCTGTGATTCATGGGGTCGCAAAGAGTCAGACACGACTGAGTGACTGAACTGAACTGAACATAACCAGACCACCTGACCTGCCTCTTGAGAAACCTATATGCAGGTCAGGAAGCAACAGTTAGAACTGGACATGGAACAACAGACTGGTTCCAGACAGGAAAAGGAGTATGTCCAAAGCTGTATATTGTCACCCTGCTTATTTAACTTATATGCAGAATACATCATGAGAAACGCTGGGCTGGAAGAAGTACAAGCTGGAATTAAGATCACTGGAAAAATATCAGTAACCTCAGATATGCAGATGACACCACCCTTATGGCAGAAAGTGAAGAGGAGCTAAAAAGCCTCTTGATGAAAGTGAAAGAGAAGAGTGAAAAAGCTCAGCATTCAGAAAACAAAGATCATGGCATCCAGTCCCATCACTTCATGGGAAATAGATGAGAAAACAGTGAAAACAATGTCAGACTTTATTTTGGGGAGCTCTAAAATCACTGCAGATGTTGACTGCAGCCATGAAATTAAAAGATGCTCACTCCCTGGAAGGAAAGTTATGACCAACCTAGATAGCATATTGAAAAGCAGAGACATTACTTTGCCAACAAAGGTCCATCTAGTCAAGGCTATGGTTTTTCCATTAGTCATGAATGGATGTGAGAGTTGGACTGTGAAGAAAGCTGAGCACTGAAGAATTGACGCTTTTGAACTGTGGTGTTGGAGAAGACTCTTGAGAGTCCCTTGGACTGCAAGGAGATCCAACCAGTCCATTTTAAAAGAGTTCAGTCCTGGGTGTTCTTTGGAAGGACTGATGCTAAAGCTGAAACTCCAGTACTTTGGCCACCTCATGCAAAGAGTTGACTCACTGGAAAAGACTCTGATGCTGGATGCGATTGAGGGCAGGAGGAAAAGTGGAAGACAGAGGATGAGGTGGCTGGATGGCTTCACCGAGTTGATGGTCGTGAATTTGAGTGAACTCTGGGAGTAGGTGATGGACAGGAAGGCCTGGCGTGCTGTGATTCATGGGGTCGCAAAGAGTTGGACACGACTGAGTGACTGAACTGAATTGAACTGAACAAAATCATAAGGAACTAGCGATGTGATTTCCTAGATAAGAATACTGGTGTGGGTGGCCATTTCCTTCTCCAGAGGATCTTCCCAACCCAGGGATCAAGCCCAGGTTTCCTGCATTGCAGACAGATTCGTTACTTACTGAGCTGCCATAAAAGCTCTGTCTGTATATTGTTGCTTAGTAGCTCAGCACACAAGGCATCCCTGTCCTTCATTATCTCCCAGAGCTTGCTCAAACTTAAGTCCATTGAGTCAGTGATGCCATCCAACCATCTTGTCCTCTGTCTTCCCCTCCTTCTCCTGCCTTCAGTCTTTCCCAGGATCAGGATCTTTTCTAATGAATCGGTTCTTCACATCAGTGGCCAAAGTATTGGAGCTTCAGCTTCAGCATCAGTCCTTTCAAAGAATATTCATGGTTTATTTCCTTTAAGATTGACTGGTTTGATCTCCTTGCAGTCTCAGGGACTCTCCAGAGTCTTCTCCAACATCGTAGTTTGAAAGGATCAATTCCTTGGCACTCAGCCTTCTTTATAGTTCAATTCTCACATCCTTACATGACTACTGGAAAAAATATAGCTTTGACTAGATGGACTTTGTCGGCAAAGTAATGTCAGTGCTTTTTAGTATGCTGTCTAGGTTGGTCATAGCTTTCTTCCAAGGAGAAAGCATCTTTTAATTTCATAGCTGCAGTCACCATTTGCAATGGTTTCAGAGCCCAAGAAAATGAAGTTTGTCACTGTTTCCATTGTTTCCCCATCTATTCGCCATGAAGTAATGAAATTGGATGTCATAATCTTATTTTTTGAGTGTTGAGTTTTTAAGTCAGCTTTTTCACTCTTCTCTTTCACCTTCGTAAGAAGCTCTTTAGTTCCTCTTTGCTTTCTGCCATAAGGGTGGTGTCATCTGCATATCTGTGGTTGTTAATAGTACTCCTGGCAATCTTGATTCCTGCTTGTGCTTCATCCAGCCCAGCATTTCTCATAACATATTCTTCATAAGTTAAATAAGCAGAGTGACAGTATATACCCTTAATGTACTCCTTTCCTGATTTGGAACCAGTCTGTTGTTTCATGTCTGGCTTTTAACTGTTGCTTCTTGACCTGCTTAGCATGCATGCTTTGTAGGAGGAGGGTAAGGTGGTCTGGTATTCCCATCTCTTTAAGAATTTTCCACAGTTCGTTGTGATCCTCACAGCCAAAGGCTGTAGCATACTCAATAAAGCAGAATTAGATTTTTTTCTGGAATTTTCTTGCTTTTGCTATGATCTAATGGATGTTGGCAGTTTTGATCTCTGGTTCCTCTGCCTTTTCTAAATCTAGCTCGTACATCTAGAACTTTTCTGTTCATGTACTGCTGAAGCCTAGCTAGGAGAATTTTGAGCATTACTTTGCTAGCATGTGAAATGAATGCAACTGTGTAGTAGTTTGAACATTCTTTGGTAATGCCCTTCTTTGGGAGTGGAATGAAAACAGAACTTTTCCAGTCCTGTGTCCACTGCTGAGTTTTCCAGATTTGCTAGCATATTGAGTGCAGCACTTGCACAGCATCATCATTTAGGAATTGAAATACTCAGCTGGAATTCTATCACTTCTACTAGCTTTGTTCATAGTGATGCTTCTTAAGGCCCACTTGATGTCATATTCCAGGATGTCTGGCTCTAGGTGAGTGATCACACCATCATAGTTATCTGGGTCATGAAGATTTTCTTGTCTAGTTCTTTTGCGTATTCTTGCTACGTCTTCTTAAAATCTTCTGCTTCTGTTAAGTCCATACCATTTCTTTTCTCTATTATGCTCAGCTTTGCATGAAATGTCCCTTTGGTGTCACCAATTTTCTTGAAGAAATCTCTAGTCTCTCCCATTCTATTCTTTCCTTCTATTTCTTTGCATTTTTCACTTTGGAAGGCTTTCTTACCTCTCCTTCCTATTCTTTGGAACTCTGCATTCAGATGGGCATATGTTTACTTTTCTCCTTTGCCTTTTGCTTCTCTTCTTTATATATATGGATCTTATTTTGGGTTCTGTAATGTCATATCATATAGTTATCTATATGCATGGGTCTTATTCTGGGCTCTCTAATCTCCATAGTGAGCAGTTTTCTATTGCTGTACCAGTATTATTTTATCATAAATACTGTAGCTTTGTAATAAGCCCTGATACCTAGCAGGGGAAGTCTTTCTTTTACAGTTGTGTTTTGCCTATTTTGGTTCTTTAGCTTTCTATGCAAACTTTGCTATCAGTTCCTCAAATTCTTGTTCTTGTTTACTTCATTATTTTTCCCAGGTGTCTTTGGTTTAGACCCGGTTAACTTACAATTCCCTTGGGATCAGTGTTATCATATCTAATGATGCATGTTAATAAAGCGCTTTGTCTATGTCAGTCATGATGAATTCAAAAAGAGAGGAAGAGAAAAGACCACAAAATCATCTTGAATCATACCTCTCTACAGGGCAGCTTCATTTGGTTTCTCAGGCTTCACATAGTGCAAGAATTCCACAGTAAATGGCACTACAAACATTATAGTTATTTTTATTGCTTTGACTTTTTAAATATCTTTAAAATGAATCAGTCCCCTAAACAAATTATTTATATATGCTTTACAAAAATATTTTAGTCTATAATGGTAAAATATCTTAGCTGGGGTGTTTAAGGTATTCTATTTCAAAATATAGAAAAGAGCAAAGCTTAATGTGAGAAAGATTTTGCTGATTTGACAACATATAAAATAAAAGAAACCTTCACAGAAGAAGATGGAACTGTAACTGATATACTGATTGGCCAGTATCTTTAAAAATGCCATCTTGGTAAAGTACACTTGTTAAAGTAGCTACGGTTCCATCCTATACAAATTATTTTGATGGTGGAACATAACATAGAGTATTTGGAAGGATGAAAGACAAAATTGTGTTATTTATAGTTCCAAACAAGAAAAGACTGTCAGTGGATTGCACACCAGGACAGAGTAAATGCAAGCTGGAGTTGTAAGAATGAATGAAAGAGTGAATGAAGTTGCTCAGTTGTGTCTGACTCTTTGTGACCCCATGGACTGCAGCCTATCAGGCTCCTCTGTCCATGGAGTTGTAAGAGATGGCTTATATATTGCAAGTGAGGGATGTTAGCTAGGTTTTGTAGGTTCCCTGTGGATTCATTAATTTTAATGACTTCCTGGATTCCTAAGGAAAAGCAGCTATCCTTTTTAACCTTGGTTGAATCACCCTGGCCCTAGAGTGATATGGGTAGATGCATGGTGGAGAACCCAATAACTGAGGTGGCTGGGAGTGTGGACTTAAAATGAAGAACTGACTAGCCTCTAGCCAAGATCGCAAAACTAGGTCAGGACAGTATTTTTTGAAAAACTTTATTTCAATACTAGAGAAAATGTCATGTGCCCCCCAACAACTTTCACCAGAAAGAAAAAGAAGAAAAAAAATGCTTAGAATCAGTAAATAAGACCCAAAACTATTAGGATATGAAATCAGTGAATATTTGGAGAGAATAGATAGAACGCCAGGAAAAGAAAAATATTTAAGAGCTGCAAATTGTTATTGAATATATTGAAGATAGGTCACTGATGAAGGAAAAAGAGGTGAGATTACTTTTCAAGGAAGTTTACTTCCTTGACGAATACTAACAAATGCTTTTTGATTATGAAAATCTAGCATGAGACAAAGTAGAAGAATTGACTAAATTGAATATTCTTCCTTCTGTTCCAAGTATATAGTTATGTTATTCAAATATTGTTCAATGTTACAATTCTATTGAAAATTTAAAGTACAAAATTTATACTTCAGAAAAACGTTACAGAAAGAAATTCTGGAATTCTTTTTACATGAATTATTCCAAGTAGTCAAAT
>SJYC01125535.1:0-20225 GCA_006408675.1 Madoqua kirkii
AACATACTACCAAAAACTTAGTGGCTTAAAACATTTATTATGTTATTGTTTTGATAAGTCAGGATTCCAGGCATGGCTTAATTAATTTCTCTGCTTCTGTCTCACAGTACTGCAATTCAGTGTCCAACCCAAGGCTACATTCTCATGTGAAGACTCAAATGGGAAGAGGGAAGAACCTGCTTCCAAGCTCACTCACGCTATTGGCAAGATTTATTGCACTGTGTGTGGTAGAATTCCTGACAGTTTGTGTTCAAAGTCAATAATGGAAACTGTGAGTCTAAAATAAGTCAGCTATCAAGACAGAATCTTATATCATTAACATAATAAAGTCAGTGATATCCTGTTATATTTTCCATAGTCTATAGTTAGAAAGCAAGTCACAGGTCTCTTCAGCATTCAAGGGGAAGGTATAGTACAAGATTGTGAATAACAGGAGTTGGAGATCAGGGGAACCATATAAAAAGTTTGCCTGTTACTGAGTCATTGAATCTTTAAATACAATGGTAGAGAATGTCTTACTGTTAAAGGTGACATTCGATCAAATATTTGAATGAATCATGGGAGACAACGTTAAGACTCTTTAAGGGAACAGAATCTCAGATAAACACGACGGCAAATGCAAACACTTAAAAGTGGGAGTGTGTCTGGCAAATTTGAGAAAAAGCAGGAGGAAGAGTGGCTGGAGCAGAAAAGTGAGAAAAAGAGATCATAGAAAAGGACACAGGCAGATGATCAGATAGATACTAGGAATGGAGTAGGGAAGGGGAAAGATAGTGACTATAGTAAAAGGGGAGGATTTTCCTGAGCTTTGTAGCAATTGCATTAATAGGAATTTGTTTTTTATTCAGAGTGAGAAGGGAAGGCAATGGAGGGTTTAAGAGAAGAGGAGTAATTATATCTAACTTAAATTTAGTCACTGGCTGAGAACAGATATGGAATGGCACTTGTGAAAGCAGAGACTGGTTAGAATATTACTGCTGTAATTCTAGTAGTTGTTGTTCACTTGCTCAGTCATGTGCAGCTTTTGCAAGCCCATGGGCTGTAGCACGCCAGGCCTCCCTGTCCCTCACCATCTCCCAAAGTTTCCCCCAGTTCATGTCCTTTATGGGTCACTGCCTTGTCGTGGTGAAAGGGCTTGAGTAACTTAATGAAGCCGTGAGCCATGTGGTGTATGGCCACCCAAGATGGACAGGTCACAGTTGGAGAGTTCTGTCAGTCATGTGCAGCTTTTTGCAAGCCCATGGGCTGTAGCACGCCAGGCCTCCCTGTCCCTCACCATCTCCCAAAGTTTCCCCCAGTTCATGTCCTTTATGGGTCACTGCCTTGTCGTGGTGAAAGGGCTTGAGTAACTTAATGAAGCCGTGAGCCATGTGGTGTATGGCCACCCAAGATGGACAGGTCACAGTTGGAGAGTTCTGACAGAACATGATCCACTGGAGGAGAGAATGGCAAACCACCCCAGTATACTTGCCGTGAAAACCTCATGAGCTGCATAAAAGGACAATTCTAGTAGAGATGGCAGTAAGATAGTAACAACTGGTCAGAAACTGGATAAAATCTGAAGCTATAGTCAATCCTTTTCCTTAAATTTTCCTTCATCATTCTGTGGACAAAGTAGCTATTTCAGAGTCTGGTACTAAATCTGCACTAGTCTATCTAGACCCTTCCTTGAGAATTTGTACCCACATCTAAGATAAGCAAATATAACTATATAACCTGTAGAATACATAAGTTAGTGGTTACTATAGTCTACCATGATGCTTAGAATAAATAAACAAACAAAAAGGGTGAAGCAGGTACACAGAAAAAGTTTGTGGAATACTGATTTAGAATATTCAGTGAATATCAACTATTTCTCTTTGACTCAGCCACATAAATTAGCATCAACTTACTTATCCAAAGTTGATAGAAAAATTTATTTTTTTTTGGCAAATCAAATTTCAAGGACATTTTTAAAATTTTTTTTTCATTTTTTACTATCAGTAATTTTTTAAGAAAAATATTGGTGTCAGAAACAGTTGTAAAATGTTTGTGGGCCAGCAAACATTCTGGCCAAATAGAAGATTTATTAAAACATTTTTATAATTCTTTGAATCTACTTTTAGCCTTACCAGAAGTTTTCAAAATTGAGGTAATTTACAGAAAATATTAAAATTTTACAAAGATCTCTTGTTGATATATATATATTACAATTATGTTTCTCAAGTCACATAGTGTCCTGTGAAAAGACTAAGCTTTGTTTCCTTTATTTTTTGAAATCTTGATAAGACAAGGAAACTGATTGAAGTTCAAATGCATATTGGTTTTATTCCATCTGAATTGTTATCTGTTCTCTAACCCTCTACAACCTAAAGTTTATTATTTCCAAAGCATGCTCTACTTATAAGAAACTGTGATAGTGGTAATTTATTAACATGGTTTTTTTTAGGTATCCATTCTCGTTAAGCTATTTTCTTAATAGCTAATTACATGTCATGGAAAGTATTAATAAGGGAAGGATTTCATTTCCACAAGGCTGTTGGCGTATCAGTTTTGCTCCCTCCTTTGAGATGCACATTAAATGTGTAACTGGATTAAAGAATGCAATGACTCTTGCCTTGTTATAGTATGACCATATGTGACCAATTATATTTCCTCTGTTTTTAATAATGTGGTTGTTGATTTACTAATCTACATTCTTCTCTGATCATTAATTTTTATAGACTTTCATCCTCACGTGGTGTGTTACAGCAGCACTTTCTTACCATCACATATTTTAAGCTTCTAAACAGAACATAGCATTGTGTTGTTCCCATGGAAACCTTCAAACATTGCAGAACCTCAGCTTTGAATCTGCAACTCCTACTGTATGTAGGTTAATGCCCTGAAAAGGCATACTCTAATTTCCAATACCCCTAACATGAAGATACAGTTAACCCAGGTGCCATTAGAGCCAATTATTTATTTTATCTGTTATCTGTATTGGTTCTAACTGTTGTGGTAGAAAATAATTAGCGTAGCCCATCACAATTAACCAAAACAGAGATCCTTGCTGAACATCAGCACCTATTATGAAGAAGGTTGTAGCAGTTACTGGGGAAATTTAATATATAAATATTGCAATATATAATATATGTACTTTCATTCATTTAGCTATTATTTATTGGTAATTATAATGAAAGTCACACTGAACAAGACAAAAATTCTTAACTACATGATCCTTACTTTTTACTGAAATATGGAGTATGAAGGCTAAAGCAAACAAGCAATAGGACTGAAGTTAATGAAGATGTGTGTATGTGGTAGGGGTTGTTCTTTTGACTAAAGCTATCCGAGGACACTTTTCTGTAGTAGGTGCACCTGAGCAGAGACCTGACTGAAGTAAGTGAATGAGAGAGGCAAAAACTTGAGCAAAGTTTTTTCTTAAAAGAGAAAACTGCAAATGTAAATGCCCTGAAATGGGAACAAGCTTAATATGTATAAGCTTAATATATAGCAAGAATGCCAGGATCCTAGCTTCTAATAACTAACTGGGGGAATTTGGTAAGTGATACGGAAGTAGCAATAAGATGACTGGGAATTGAGGGAAAAGATCTTATAGTCACAGGCCACATGAAGGATATTGAATTTAATTTTGAATATGAAGGGCTTTGAGCTGTAAAATAATATGACCTAATTTACAGCTTAAATGAAATTGATCTACTTTTCTTGAGGATAATTAACTACACCCAGACAAGAGTAGAAGCTGGGAGACCAGTTAGGATGCTATTTAAGTGAGAGAATAGAGCGCGTAGAAGAGGGTTGCATATTTGAAATATGGAACGAATAGGACCTACTAGTGTTTTAATTACAGAATGAGGACAAAAGAAGTTGAAGATGACAAGCAGAGTCTTGTTTTGAGTAAAAGGTCAATGATGGTGCCATTTACTAAAATGCAGAAAACTGAGGGAAGAGTGATTTTGAATGAGGAGAAACAGTTTTGATTTGAACATGTTGAGTTAGAGCTGTCCAAATATAGTTAGGCATCCAAATGTAGATTTCACTCAAGTGGCTTTATATCCAAGTCTGGTCTTCAGAAAGATGTGTGCAGAGGATACAGCTATGATTCTAAGACACGCCTTTAAAGAAGTTACCTGTATGAATGAATAGCTGAAGTTAGAAATGATGCTGTGGATGACTTTGAAGGATATGGCCCTCTTTCTACACAAATTGACTTTAGATGTTCTAGCTATTGATTGCCATAGTAATGCTGCAGCATTTTAATGCTATATTAGAAACAACCTCTAAACCTAAGTGACACATGGCATAGGATTTATTGCTCACATATTTTTGGCCTGTTGGTGGTCAAATAGTCAACTTTGCTGATCTCTGCTGGGTTCACACACATATCTAGGGGTTGGCTAGATACATGGAGCTGAGTCACCACTGAGCTGGAGCAATGGTGGTGACTCAGCTCCAGTCCATATGTCTTTCACCCTCCAGCAGACTAGCTGGAGCTATTCTCATAATGAAAGCAAAAGCGCAAGAATAAGCAAGCCCAAGGAGCAAGCCGGTTACAAATCTCAGCTTGCATCGGACTTGCAACAACAGCTCTGTTGGTTTTATTCATTCTTTTATCCTGAATGTCAGTGCTCTCTATGAACCGAGGGTCATAGGAAAGTGCCAAATCTATATTTGTTGACATATTTATTCAACAAATGTTTGCATGAAGGACTTTCCCCACATATTTTGTCTAATTTTTCTAGGGTTAATCTGGATTAAAATAGTTGAGAAATAAACAATATAATTCAAATTGGAAAAAGATTAATGGCATTTATAGTCTATATTTTTAGAAATAATTTTATACTTTCTATCTTGTCTGTCTATAATATAGTTACTTGTGTTGCCTTAGTTTTAAGCACTTCAAGGCTTCCCATTATAATTAAGATAGAGACCCGAACCCTTAAATGGCCATAAAGCCTTGCATGATTTAGCGCCTGTCAACCTCTGCCTCTCCATCTTATATTCTTTTTCTCACCTCTTTCTGTAACCTAGACAACAGTGACCTTCTTTCTCTTTCTTGGAAGAACATGGTCCCTACCAGCTCACAGCCTTTCCCTTCTGCCTGGAATGCTACTGGGACCTGCGTGATCTAGTACCTGTCAGCCTGTCTCTCCATCTCATATTCTTTTTCCCTCATATTTTTGCTCCCTAGACACACTGACCTTTGACTTTCTTGGAAGAACATGGTCCTTACCAAATCACAGCCTTTCCCTTCTGCCTGGAATGCTACTGGGACTTACAAGTCACCTTCACATCCTAACCTTCCTGGACTAAATCAGTTCTCTAACTACATGCATTCATAGTGTTCAGCATTTTAATTCCTAGCAGTTATCTGAGTTTAAATAATTATATGTTTATTTTTGTATTGTTGAGGGGGATAATCAATAAACCAGTCTATAATAGGAATAGAAAAGAATTTTATTTGAGCCAGACTGAGGATGATAGCCTATGAGACACAGATTTTAGAAGCATCTGACTTGTGTTCATTGGACTATGAGATGCTGAAGCTTAAAAAGACAAAACTTGCAAAATTATATGCTGTTTGTCAGTAATTATCATTGGAGTCGGCAAGTAAGGATGCTTGTTAAGCAAGTGTGGGTTGGGATCTGAAATGTTTGCCTAGGTAAAAGGCGAGACCTTGAGACCATAAGGTTGCAACTGGAATCTGCTAGCATTATAACTGTTTGGATAATAGTTGGTGGTGTCTCTGAGTCTGACATGGCTCAAGAATTCAAGTTCTCAGTAATGCAGAAACTTGTCTGAGACCACATCCACAATGGCAGACTTCATTTTGGATGCCTGAACATGGTTATTTCATTTTGATTTTTAAATGCATTTTTCTTCAATATTTAAAACAGAGGCACAATGCATGTTCAGACATAATACAGGCTGCTCTAGTTATAACAAAGTTTAAGTCGTATAAGCCAGAATGATTTCTTCACATGTCAGCATATGAAAATTCCTTCCATCAGTATGATTATTTGATTTCTGTCTATTCTGTTGTGCTGTAAGTTCCATGAGTATATGGACTATATCTATTTAATTTTATTGATGTATTTCCTCAGTTTAGCACAGTGCTTGGTACAAAACGCAAATTCAATAAAATGCTCTCGTCCTACACAATAGCTTGCAATCAATGTGATTTCTTTAATTTGAAAAATAATCAGGTGATTAGAAAGCATTCAAGAGGGCTTTGTAGAAAGAAGTATATTAGAAGATATTTATTTGATTTCGAATGTGCTCTTCCTACTTCTAATACAACTCTTATTTTTTTCTTTCCATTTTATTGAGATATAATTGACATGCAGCACTGTATAAGTTTAAGGTGTATAACAGAATTATTTGACTTACATAATACATCATGAAATGCTTACCACAATAAGTTTAATAAGCATCCATCATTTCATATAGATTAAACTTTTTAAAAAAGAAAAACATGTTTCTTCTTCATGATGAGAACTCAGGATTTACTTTCTTAACAGCTTTCATATATAATAAGTAGCAGTTTAACTATAGGCTTCCTAGGTACTGCAGTGGTAAAGATTCCACCTGCAATAGAAGTGGTGCAAGAGATGTGGGTTCAGTCTCTGGGTTGGGAAGACCCCTGGTGTAGGAAATGACAACCCTCTCCAGCATTTTTGCCTGGGAAATCCCATGGACAGAGGAGCCTGGCAGGCTACAGTTCACGGGGCTGTAAAGAGTTGGCACAACTGTGCAACTGAGAATTTTAACTTACCATGCTGCATACTGCATCTTTAGTACTTGTTGATAAATAAATAACTAGACGTTTTACCTTTTCACTTTATCCACGTCATGTCTTGTAATACGTTCATCCCATTTTATCCAAGTGCACCTCTTATTAAGGTGTCAAATTATTTTCTGTTTTGCAGATCTTTCTAAAATCATCATTTTATTATTTAAAGAACAAGAAAAATTTCACTTGAAGAATCTTTAAGATAGATGTTATATTCCTCTTCTCTTATTTACTTTCCAATTGAAAACTCCCAGTACCTAGACTTGATTAACATTTCTAGAACTATTCAGAATAGGGGACTTGTTTCAAAGTCTGACCATCTTCCATCTCTATTTTTTTTTTTTTGTAATGAGAAAAGTTCCTGAGTTTTAGAATCAGCTGAAAGCCTTTTCCTTATATCTTTCAAGATATCAGCCTTTTTTTTGTTGTTGATGTTGCTGCTGCTGCTGCTTAGACTCTTCAGTCGTGTTCTACTCTGTGAAACTCTGTGGACCGCAGCCTGCCAGGCTCTTCTGTGCATGCGATTCTCTAGCCAAGGGTACTTGAGTGGGTTGCCATGCCCTCCTTTAAGTGATCTTCCCTACCCAGGGATTGAACCCAGGTCTCCTGCATTGCAGGCAGATTCTTTACTGCTGAACCACCAGGGAAGTTCATCAACTTTTTTTATTAAAAGCAAAAAATTTCAGAAGACCTGGAGTTTAACTTGTGTTAGACTCACTGAGGCTGCATCTGATCACTATTAGCAAATAAAGTCTCCCTTAAAAATCTATCTATATACAGTATCTCCCTGGAGGGGGAAATGGCAACACATACCAGGATTCTTGTCTGGAGAATCCCACGGACAGAGGAGCCTGTCAGGCTATAATAGTTCATACTGTCACAAAGAGTGAGATGTGACTTAGCAACTGAATAATAACAATATATACAGTATCTATTCTCTTCAGTTCAGTTTAGCCACTCAGTCGTGTCTGGCTCTTTGCAGCCCCACAGACTGCAGCACACCAGGCTTCCCTGTCCACCACCAACTCCCGGTGCTTGCTCAAACTCATGTCCATTGAGTTGGTGATGCCACCCAACCATCTCATCCTCTGTTGTCCCCTTCTCGTCCTGCCTTCCATCTTTCCCATCTTAATGGTAAAGAATGATCTGTTCTCTTAATGAACATTAAATTGATAGTCTTACTGTTTTTGAAGAATCTTACCCCTCAAATAGTTTTATCAGCTGGTAATATGATTAGTAATATTGACTTCTTGGACATCGAATATTGTCAGGCTACACATCTTCATTCACACAAATTCATTCCATTGTACTTGTGCTGTATAGTTGTATTTTTCCTATTCCAGATCCTGCTTTATAAGGATGTCAATTTTATCCTTACAGTGATAAATATATAATTTCTTTGTACGGTTTGTATGCTTCTTTTCTAGAGCATTTCTTCAAGCAATTAGAGAGTCTCTTATATATTATTCCCAAAGTGACAGTACATTTTTACTCAAAGAAAGATGTATTAATTGCCCTAAGAAAGCTAAAAAATTAATGGATAGGAGGCTTCCAGACCTAAATAACAACCATAAGCATATGTCTGTAAGCATCACTAGCAAAAAGAATAGTTCAGGTGTTGGAAATTGCTGTAATTGCCCTGTAGAAGTGAACACAGTGAAAGAAGAGAGGCTAGGACAAAATTTGAAGCTCACTGACATTTACAATATGCAGAGATATGCAGGTTTACAAAGGTGAGTGAGTGAGTAAAGAAGAGTGTCCAGTCTATAAAAGAGAAATCAGCAGGGTACAGTGAAAGAAATCCACACATAAGAAAAAATTTGAAAAAAAGAGAGTGCCCACACAACTGGTAAAATTGAATTCCTAACTTAAGTGATATATTGTCATTTTACTAAGTTTTTTGAAGTGGCCAAAATTTTTCCACCAAAATAGATCTACATCCATGAAAATAGAAGAAATAGTTCAAAAAGTGGCGATCAGAGTTACTGTAGATGGGCAATTATATGCTAAGAGGTATAGAGTTTTAAAGGAAAATGTTTTTAAGTTTGAGGTTTAATAAAAATACTTAAATGAATATTAGTAACTAACCAACAAAGCTATTCATTTCAGTATCTTAAAAAAGAAAAAAGTTTGTAGCACTTGTGCAGATGTTAACACTTGTGCAGGTGTTAGTACTTGTGTAGTGGACATTTATTCTACTAGTTTGCTTTATCTTTATTTATCTTTATTAAATATCTTTGGTCAAAACTGTCATTCCATATTAATATGAAATATTATATTTATTTAGTAAATATCTGTTGAATTTGTATTATAGCTCCTTTTATCAGGATATTACCCTTCATCTAGTTCCACAATCTTCTAATGAGTTCATTCACTGAAATGACAGTTATTCATTGAGAGGTTCTATGTACCAGCCCGAATTCTGTGAAACAAAATAGAAGTTCATGTTTTTTGAGAAGTTTGCATTGTAGTATGAGGAATTAAACAATAAATAACAAATACAAGATATAAATAAATTGTGTACTAGGTTATAAGGTGGCAGCTGCAGTTGAGCACAGCAGGAGTAGAGTAAGGTGAAGATTGTCTAACGCAAGGATAAGACATGGGTTGAGTGACATTCATGTGTCAGGTGTGTCCATAGATAAAGCATTAGCTATTGACTGAGGCATTTTCCACCCTCAACAGTCTAGAGATGAAGATACAAAAGCCCACAGATTAGTGTAATTTTCTGTGACACCCATACTGTACTAGAAAATCACAAAACAGAAGTGCTTTACCCTAGCTAGAGACAAATTCTTATTAAGAAAGACTTCCTGATAAAGATGGCACCTGACCCCCATCTTGAAAGATGAGCAAAATTCATCCAAAGAGGAGTATAAAGTAGATCTTAGAATTCCAGAAGAAAAAATATATGTTTTCCCTGATTTCCAGGACCTCTCCATCCCATATTAGGTTCTAGTCATTTTTTGGTGGTGTATTTAGAATTTTCTGTGTAAAGAATCATGCCATCTACAAACTGACAGTTTTACTTCTTCCTTTACAATTTGAATTCTTCTTATTTATTTTTTCTTATTGCTATGGTTAGGAATTCCAGTCTGTGTTGAATAAAACTGATGAGACTGCATCCTTGTCATGTTCCCTATCTTAAAGGAAATACTTTCAGCTTTTCACTGTTAGTGAAAGTGAAGTCGCTCAGTCATGTCCAACTCTTTGGGACCCCATGGACTGTAGCCTACCAGACTCCTCCCTCCATGGGATTCTCCAGGCAAGCATACTGGAGTGGGTTGCCATTTCCTTCTCCAGGGGATCTTCCCGACCCAGGGATCGAACCCGGGTTTCTGGCATTCCAGGCAGACGCTTTAACCGCTGAGCTGCCAGGGTATGTTGTTAATCTGTGGGCTTGTTATGCATGACCTTTATTACTTTGAGGTACATTCCTTCCATATAGACTTTGTTGAGAGTTTTAAATGTAAACGGATCTTTATTTTCTTCTATTTCTTCTGGTTCAGTCTTGGGAGAGTGTGCATTTCTAGGAATTTAGCCCTTCTAGCTTTTCCATATTATTGTTTGTAATAATCTTATGATCCTTTATACCTCCATGGTTTGGCATTCCAGGCAGAGCTTTAACCGCTGAGCTGCCAGGGTATGTTGTTAATCTGTGGGCTTGTTATGCATGACCTTTATTACTTTGAGGTACATTCCTTCCATATAGACTTTGTTGAGAGTTTTAAATGTAAACGGATCTTTATTTTCTTCTATTTCTTCTGGTTCAGTCTTGGGAGAGTGTGCATTTCTAGGAATTTAGCCCTTCTAGCTTTTCCATATTATTGTTTGTAATAATCTTATGATCCTTTATACCTCCATGGTGTTCAGTTGTACCTTCTCTTTTATTTCTGATTTTATTTTTCTGGGCCCTCTTCCTTTTTTCTGATAAGTCCAGCTAAAAATTTATCATTGTTGTTTATCATTTCACAGAATCAGCCCTAAGTTTTATTGATTTTTCTGTTTTTAGTCTTTATTTATCTTTGGTCTAATCCCCATGATTTCTTGCTTCCAAATAACTTTGGATTTTTTTCATTCTTCTCACTACTTCCTCTAGGGTTGTTAATCTGAGATTGTTTTTTCTTCCCTTAGATAGGCTTGTATCATTATAAACTTCCCTCCTAGAACTGCTTTTTCTACATTTCATAGATTTTGGGTGGTTGTGTTTTCATTTTCATTTGTCTCTAGGTACTTTTTTTTTTAACCTCTAATTTCTTGTTTAGTAGCGTATTATTTAACCTCCAAGTGTTTATGATTTTTGTATTTTTTCTTGTAGGTGATTTCCCTAAGTATATTCTTAAATGAAACTTTCCATTTTTTTTATTGCGAGTATTTTATGGTGACTAATACAATGATTACCGACACACTTTGGTGCCACTAACTTAATTTGAGGTACTGTGCTATGCTAAGTTGCTCCAGTTGTGTCTGACTCTTTGCGACCCTATGGACTATAGCCTGTCAGGATCCTCTGTCCATGGGATTCTCCAGACAAGAACTGGGTGGCAATGCCTTCCGCCAGGGGATCTTCCTGACTCAAGAATCAGACCCACATCTCTTATGTCTCCTGCAGTGACAGGTGGGTTCTTTACCACCAGTGCCACCTGGGAAGCTCTGATATGAGATAAGGCATCATTAATTTTATTTTTCATTACTTTTGTACTATTAGTGCAAATGTTGTCAATATAGTTTAAAAGGCGAATAAATCCTTAGTATTATGACGGAAATAATTTTTTTTCTTTGTAGATCCTCTGAAAGAATTTCAGAGGATTTAATAAAATCCTCTGAAAAGGTTTAATAAAATCATAAGAACAAGTTCTCTTTTATATAGATATAATTGTTAAAGGAACTCAAATTTCAATTTGGCTACCTTGTGCAGAAGTTGCTGAAAAAGTTGACTTTTCTAATTTCAGAGTTAAATCTGAGATCTTCTTGGGTTTTCACATAAGCCAATAAAAATGCTGTTAATACACTGTTATTCTAGTTAAGCTCAAATCTTTAAGCAGTCAGCAAGTTCTATTTATTCTACTTCAAAAATAGATCTGATACACCTATAAATCATCACTCCACCTCCTTTTCTAGTCATTTAGATGAAGCCACAGCATCTATCTCCTGAACTATTGTTTGTTTTCCAAATACTTTCTCTGTTTCCACATTTGTTTATATAAAATGCATGCCTTCTGGTAGGCAGAGTGACCTCTTAAAAATAAGTTATATCTAAGAATCCTCTTTCTGTTAAACCATTCAATGACTTTCTACTGCTGATGGAAGAAAATCCAAGTTTCTTCCCATAGTCTTCATAATTTGACTTTTGTCTCACTCTCTGACCTCATAATGCATCAATAATGTCCTTCCTCAATACTTGCCAGCCAGCTCTATTGGCCTTTCTCTTCCTCAGATTGACTCCTTATAGTCTAGAAGAAGTTTAATACATATAAGATGCCCAATAACTATTTCTTAAAATAGTAAATGTTATTGTGTAAGAATTTTGAAAAGATAAGAGCCTTAGTGTATTGATAGCAAAATCTCACATTGGAGACCTTGTGGTCTGAAACTAAGGACAGTGCAAATAGGCTTGAATTAAAAATGAAAGATTCTGTGCATGCTCATGATGTCATTTATAAAGAGTAGCACCACCATTAAACTACTATGCTTGGGCTGTTTAGATACTGAAAATCTAAACCTCTTTTCCAGTATACACCAATAAAAATCTGATAAAATTTGTAAATCCTTCCCTCTAAAATAAAGCACACTTAAAATATTCAAAATACAATTTCAGAGAAATACAGAAATCTTACAGCCTACCCATGAACTATAGAAAAAAAAAATCTTTGGGCTTCGGTGTATCCTTAGCTACATGGTAATTGGAAGATAAATTGTAAACAGGGTAAACTATTGTTGAATTAAGAACTAGAGAGAAATTCAAGGTCTAACAGAGGTTATAGAAAGTTAAGATTTAGAGAATACATTTCAGATTTAAATCTCCCATTCTTGACATCACAAATATGAAAAAGAATATATTTTATAAGTGATTTACTATCAGACACAGCAAGTTAGTGCCAGAGCTGTGACAAGATTCTAGATCCTTCATCAACCACTTTTGCTTTATCACAGCTTGAGGCTTGTTTGCATTGGAGAATTTTGATGGAAAATGAAATAAAGCCAGGAACTGGAATTACAGGTATAGATGCAACGTCGTCTACAGGAGACCTGACCTCAGATGGACTTTACTGGCACAATTTCTCTAGAACTTTGTCCCCAAGTCTGTCAGGAGTCACAAAGTAATTCTATATTTACGATATTTGTACATATATGAGATACCACATAGAGTCTAGAGAAATACTACACAGATTTAGAAAAATTATGTCTGTATGCTGCTAAGCTGCGAAGTCACTTCAGTCATGTCTGACTCTGTGTGATCCCATAGATGGCAGCCCACCAGGCTCTCCCATCCCTGGGATTCTCCAGGCAAGAACACTGGAATGGGTTGCCATTTCCTTCTCCAATGCATGAAAGTGAAAGTGAAAAGGAAGCCACTCAGTCATGTCTGACTCTTAGGGACCCCATGGACTGCAGCCTACCAGGCTCCTCCGTCCATAGCATTTACCAGGCAAGAGTACTGGAGTGGGGTGCCATTGCCTTTTTCATATGTCTGTATACTATGTCTCAAATATATGTCCTAAAGACTACACATGTGTGGGTGTACACACACACGCACACATGCACACACACACACACACACACACACACACACATATACAACCCAGATTACAAAAGGAAAGTCATGAGTCTAACAATTTACTTCAACATTTCATACTTGATATTGCAAAATTACACAACTTTTTCTTATTGAAATGCTTAAAAAGAAGAACAGGAAAAAGGAACATATTTCTATCAGTTACAAATTATGTGGAGAAGAATTTCAGGCGTTCTGCCATTGGTTGTAGATGCATAGCCGCCAAGGACATTTATGATGAAGAAAGCATTTATTTAGAGTACAGGTACTTTGCTTTGGAACATAGTGTCCAAAGTACATTTTTCTTCTGCCTTTCAGATGATTGCATTTTAAAGAATAACTTAGCTGGACTTTTTCAGAAAGTAATCAAAATAATTATAAAAAACCATTAGACAAGCAATGCTTATAATAGCTGCTTGATTGTTATTCCAAAGCATCTTTAAAAAATCAGCATTTGATAGAGACATAGAGTAATAATATTTTTCCTAACTGGGTAGTTTACAAAATTCCTTTGTCTGCATCTTTTCATTTGACCTTCAGAACCATCCTGTATATTGGGCTTTGAGAGCAGTCGTCTCTGACTCTTTGTGACCCTATGGACTGTATCCCACCAGGCTCCTCTGTTCATTCAGGCAGGATCACCAGAGTGGGTTGCCACTTCCTCCTCCAGGGGATCTTCCTGATTCAGGGACTGAACTCGTGTCTCCTTTGTCTTCTGCACTGCAGGCAGATTCGTCAGCGCTGAGCCATTGGGGAAGCCCAATTCTATATGAGAGGTGGTGGTTGTTTGTTCTTAATTTAAAGATTGAGTAAAAAGTTGTTATCATTGAGTGAGTACTCATCAGAGGAAAGGCATAATAATTGTTGTTAAGATGGTGAGGCTAATAAATACAATGTTAGGATAAGAGAAATGCATGAACTAAATGTTCAGTAGAACCACAGATCTTTTATATATATAAGATGATTCACTGAAATGTATTAAATGCCTAGGACTCTTGTCACTTCTGAATCTGACTTTACTCTCTTTCTTGGCATGTACCTACTCATGGGAATATTGTTTCCTTAGATTTGGATGGGCACATGAGAGAGATGGATGAAAAAAGAAAAAATGTATTCATCAAACTGTAATTATATTTCTTCCATCTCTTTCTCCAAATGATTACCTCCCATCTTTGAAAAAACAACACACACGCGCAAAAGCTTTTTTTGCCCCTTTTAATATAACTCTTACTTTGACAAAGAAATAAAGAAAAATAAGATATTAACCTTTCAAACTCTGACCTTAGAATGTCAGACTAGATAATTTCCAAGGAATTATTTTGGGAAATATCAATTCAATTAACTGCCTTTAGTAGAAGTCACATGGTTGCAATTTCAGCCAATACTTGAAATGTCATGCTCGAATCTGAGACTATTTTAACAACACCAATAATAACAAATGATGAGTTATAATTTATTTTTAGTCATTTCCATTCCAAGAATTCACTGTCTTCCATATGAAGATCTTCTTTTTATTAAAAATTAGTATCTTCTTGAATTACTTTAGAAATTTCGCCAATTAATTTAAAATAAAACAAAAATTCCCTCTTAGTACTCATAAAAGCAGGCTGCTAAATTTGTTTAAAATATACTCAACAAAATATTATATGACCATTATATGAAATGCTCTATTTTTTACATCACTATAAAATTATTCAACAATTCTAAATTAGGTTTCAGTTCAGTTCGTTCAGTTCAGTTGCTCAGTCGTGTCCGACTCTTGGCGACCTTTAGTTTACAAAATTCCTTTGTCTGCATCTTTTCATTTGACCTTCAGAACCATCCTGTATATTGGGCTTTGAGAGCAGTCGTCTCTGACTCTTTGTGACCCTATGGACTGTATCCCACCAGGCTCCTCTGTTCATTCAGGCAGGATCACCAGAGTGGGTTGCCACTTCCTCCTCCAGGGGATCTTCCTGATTCAGGGACTGAACTCGTGTCTCCTTTGTCTTCTGCACTGCAGGCAGATTCGTCAGCGCTGAGCCATTGGGGAAGCCCAATTCTATATGAGAGGTGGTGGTTGTTTGTTCTTAATTTAAAGATGTGAGTAAAAAGTTGTTATCATTGAGTGAGTACTCATCAGAGGAAAGGCATAATAATTGTTGTTAAGATGGTGAGGCTAATAAATACAATGTTAGGATAAGAGAAATGCATGAACTAAATGTTCAGTAGAACCACAGATCTTTTATATATATAAGATGATTCACTGAAATGTATTAAATGCCTAGGACTCTTGTCACTTCTGAATCTGACTTTACTCTCTTTCTTGGCATGTACCTACTCATGGGAATATTGTTTCCTTAGATTTGGATGGGCACATGAGAGAGATGGATGAAAAAAGAAAAAATGTATTCATCAAACTGTAATTATATTTCTTCCATCTCTTTCTCCAAATGATTACCTCCCATCTTTGAAAAAACAACACACACGCGCAAAAGCTTTTTTTGCCCCTTTTAATATAACTCTTACTTTGACAAAGAAATAAAGAAAAATAAGATATTAACCTTTCAAACTCTGACCTTAGAATGTCAGACTAGATAATTTCCAAGGAATTATTTTGGGAAATATCAATTCAATTAACTGCCTTTAGTAGAAGTCACATGGTTGCAATTTCAGCCAATACTTGAAATGTCATGCTCGAATCTGAGACTATTTTAACAACACCAATAATAACAAATGATGAGTTATAATTTATTTTTAGTCATTTCCATTCCAAGAATTCACTGTCTTCCATATGAAGATCTTCTTTTTATTAAAAATTAGTATCTTCTTGAATTACTTTAGAAATTTCGCCAATTAATTTAAAATAAAACAAAAATTCCCTCTTAGTACTCATAAAAGCAGGCTGCTAAATTTGTTTAAAATATACTCAACAAAATATTATATGACCATTATATGAAATGCTCTATTTTTTACATCACTATAAAATTATTCAACAATTCTAAATTAGGTTTCAGTTCAGTTCGTTCAGTTCAGTTGCTCAGTCGTGTCCGACTCTTGGCGACCTCATGAATCGCAGCATGCCAGGCCTCCCTGTCCATCACCAGCTCCCAGAGTTCACTCAGACTCACGTCCATCAAGTCAGTGATGCCATCCAGCCATCTCATCCTCTGTCATCCCCTTCTCCTCCTGCCCCCAATCCCTCCCAGCATCACAGTCTTTTCCAATGAGTCAACTCTTCGCAGGAGGTGGCCAAAGTACTGGAGTTTCAGCTTCAGCATCATTCCCTCCAAAGAAATCTCAGGGCTGATCTCCTTCAGAATGGACTGATTGGATCTCCTTGAAGTCCAAGGGACTCTCAAAAGTTTTTTCCAACACCACAGTTCAAAAGCACCAATTCTTCGGTGCTCAGCTTTCTTCACAGTCCAACTCTCACATCCATACATGACCACTGGAAAAACCATAGCCTTGACTAGACAGACCTTTGTTGGCAAAGCAATGTCTCTGCTTTTGAATATGCTATCTAGGTTGGTCATAACTTTTCTTCCAAGAAGTAAGTGTCTTTTAATTTCATGGCTGCAGTCACCATTTGCAGTGATTTTGGAGCCCCCCAAAATAAAGTCTGACACTGTTTCCACTGTTTCCCCAACTATTTCCCATGAAGTGATTACAGAGTACTATTCAGCAAAAATAAGTATTACATTCACATGAATTCAATTTATTGATAGAATATTCTTGGCTCTAAAAATTAGGTGGAGCCTGAGTGAATTCAGATTTTATTCTAAGGGTAATATGAAATCACTTGGGACATTTATACATGGGAATGTATAATCTGATGTCCACTTTGAAAGACTGTTCAGATTGATGTTGATATGGAGAGGATAGATAATAGAGGAAGAGTGTTCACAAAGCAAAATCAGATGAGTGCATCAGCCTCGATTTGGACAACTTAAAACTGAGTCTTGATCTAAATAACTGGAAGACAACAGTACTTGGGAATTTGGCAAAATGTTAAATTTAAAGGCATAGCATTTAATTAGCTACTGCCAGCTGCTTTATAGGAATATAGATCTTTTGTTGAGTACTGTCAGTTTTTGTTTTGTTTTGTTTTTATTTTTTTATCTTAAAGGAAAAGATGTAAATTCTTTTGACTGTCAAATATCAGCAACAAATTACAAATTATTAAAAAGAAACCCTTTGAGAGCTAAGCAGAACATGCCTCTAGATTGGATTTAGCCAGAGGGTCTTGGTTTGCAACCTCAGAGGTGAATTGACATTTTTGAGAGTCAGCCTCTTTTCTTTAATGAAGATTGAAACCTATTTTAGGGAATTTTTTTCAGTGGCACAGTTTTGTTCTGCAACTATATTAGTCTTGTTTTCTCTATTACTAGCTCTTCATACTATATAGAGAATTATGTACAAGATCATCCACCCATCCAATGCTGAATAGACAGTTGTCAAAAAAGGAGATGGAACAGATTATAGATAACTTTCTCTCTTCATTATTTTCTTTCCTTTTTACCAGGCTGTGGATTAGGCAATAGGGTATAGAAACCAGTAATTTATATCAATGAACTATAAAGAGAACAATTCATAGATATGTTTATGTTGGATTTTTTATTCAAAGCTAATAACTCTCTGTGTAGTTACTATTACTGGAAAAGTCCAGAAAACAAGTAATCAACTAAGACTTAAGGAAATTGTGTTAGAAGATTGAGGCAGCATTGCTCCTATTTCTGACTTTTATGTAAACCAAAGTCAAAGATCTCAATCTTCTAAAAGAAATCACAGTTTGGGACTATCTTATGAATTATATATGAAACAAAGTAAGTTATGCTTCACTTATATCAGTCTACGAGGGCCTAACATAGTACTTAATCTGACAAGTTAGATGCTCAAAAAATGTGTACTAACTAATGATATTTCCCAAACAACCAAACTACTGGTTGATGTTGACAATGTTTCTCCACTGACCTCCCCCCACGCTTAACCCAGTGGTAAATTCTTACTTTTGAGAAAAATATTTTCTTTTTTTAATCACAATCTTCTTTTCATCAGTTTTTTTTTTCAGGCTGAAGTTATATTGGTCTTCTCAATCCATCTCATACCAATTGGTAAGAAAATCTAGTTATAAAATCCTATCACTGCTAATGTCCAGATATTTAGCTTAGATTTGCTTCTCATCAGCCCTGAGCCAGTTCCAGGCTAATCTAAGCCATCTCTTCCTACCTAGTGTACTGCAGTCATTTACCATTTGGACTCTTTGATTCTACTTTCCCTGCTGTCTATTTTTCGTACAAAAATCAGGATGATCTATTTTAAATATAAACCACATCATACCATTCCCCTGCTCAAAACACAAGCAATGGTTTCATATCACAAATTAAACAAATCTAAAACTCCTTAATATTGTTCTCAAGTCCCTATCTGATTATATCCTTACCTAACTTACTCATCCTTTTAAAATTATATCTCTTATTCACAATGGTCTGGCAATTAGCTACCTTTCTGTTTCTCAAATCTGGGGATTCCATCCGTTGGCATTTGCTGTTCCCATCAGACCACTCTTCCCAATATAGTTTCTTGTCTTATTCTACTTCATTCAAATGGCTGCTCAGATAGTATTTTTTCCAAGGAGTCTTTCTTTAAGCAATATATTGGGGTATAATTGATTTACAACGTGTGTTAGTTTCAGGTGTACATCAAAGTGAATCAGTTATACATATACATCTCCACTCTTTTTTTGTTAATAGAGTCTATTCTCACATAAGCCATCACACAGCACCGAGTAGATTTTCCTGTGCTATACAGAAGGTTCTTATTGAAAGTGAAAGTGAAAGTCACTCAGTCCTGTCCAGCTCTTTGCCACTCCGTGAACTCTAGCCCCATTAGGCCACTCTGAACATAGCATTCTCCAGACAAGAATACTGAAGTGGGTTGCTGTGCTCTGTATTATATATATTAGTGTGTATATGTCAATCCATTGTCTCAATTTATCCCACTCCCTCCTTTACCCACTGGTTAAAGGAGCCTTTCTTTATTACTGTATCTGGTAACCTACATTGCTTATTCCCATCACCATCACTTTGTTTCCAACCTGATACATATCACAATAGGAAATAATATGTTTGTGTTTGTTTACTAATTATCTTTCTCCCAACTAGAATGTAAGCACCTAGAAAATACAAAGACCTCATGTATCTTGATCCCTGATGTGCCTCATATAGAGAAGATTCTGATAAATGTATGTTGAATTGAATTGATTTAATAGCAATTATTTTGGGTAATATCTGCTAAATTGTTTTTAGCAGTCCATGGTGCTTATTAAGCACCTACCATGCGTGGAGAATTATAATGACAATTTTGAAAGATAAAAGAGAAATACAAAATCCTGTACAACTCTTTGTCCTTAAAATTCCATCACAATTTCTATAGCAAATGTGTCACAGAACATTCAGTCTTATAAAGTAGGCAAAAATAGAGTAAGCAAGGCCAAATAGGTACAATTATTCATAAAATCAAAGGAAAATATCTAGTTTTATTCAAATTTATTTGGCACTAGGGGCAGATTGTTTCCTTATGCCATAAAGGAGAATACTTCTGTGTTCCACAATTTGGAAATCTTTTAAAAATATTTTCAGTTAGGAGATAGATTCTTTTTATTTGTCTTTCAGAGAATAATATAAAATTATAAAA
>SJYC01125536.1:0-12554 GCA_006408675.1 Madoqua kirkii
TGACTTATTTGAAAAGGCCCTGATGTTGGGAAAGATTGAAGGCAGGAGGAGAAGGGGATGACAGAGGATGAGGTGGTTGGATGGCATCACTGACTTGATAGACATGAGCTTGATCAGGCTCTGGAAGTTGGTGATGGTCAGGGATCCCTGCCATGCTGCACTCCCTGGGGTTGCAAATAGTTGGATACAACTGAGCCATTGAACTGAACTGAAGTGATATGATAAAAATCATATAGTAAATATTTGTATAAAAATAATATTTCTAATAGAAAATATTAGATGAAATTCTGTATATCCAATAAAGCTAGTAATTATAGCAACAGTGAGCATGCTTATTTGGTAAAGGAGGATAGGAGGATAGAAATTACTAATCTTGGAAATTGCCCTACCAGTGTGGATATTCATGGCCTTCTGAACAGCTGAGAATTTTATTCCAGTCACTATAGTTTCTGTTCCTTATTGTAAGCCCATTGCTGACTACATATTCACCATTTTCTAACACTTTTAAGCCAGTGATAATGTTTATAAAATTTAGACCTCAACATTCATTCATTAAAAAAAAATGGGTAGCTATTTTTTTCTGCTCCTCTACATACTCTTTTGTTTTAAACTATCTTTCTTGGACATAGTATTTTGATTATTAGCAAGGGAGACCAATTGAAAGGTTTTTTCTTTGCTAAAGAAAGTCACTTAATGCCAAATAGTAACAATGTGTTATCATAATATCACAATTTCACTCTAATAGTTTGTTCTTAAAAGTTGGCAGGACTTATTCAACAACAAATACAGTCGAATTAAATCAACCATGTCATTAAGAAATATGATTTACTATAGATACTTTATAATGTTTCATGGCCAGATTAATGCCTAAAATAGGATGTGTGGAGATGACCTTTATTTTCCCGTAGCTCAGTGAATGTTATTCTTTGTCTCCATTTCTGCTGATTTTGAGAAATTTAATCTTGCTAATTCATGAACACAGTTGCCTCTGGTTTAACACTCTGTCTCTCGTCTTTTAAAATGTGCTAGCTCTCAGATTCTCCCCCTTTCTTTTTCTTCCCTGTCATTGAAACAATCTAATTTGCCCGGACTTCACTTTTGTCCTGGAATCAGAAGACAACAATCTGGTCTGAGAACCCCACTGCAGACTGACCGTTTGATGGCTGGTTGAATCATTCAGAATAGGTGAGGTATCACTGTCAGCCCCAAACTTCAGTGCTAAAAAAAACAGAAGTTTCTTCCTTTCTCATGCTCTAAGACCACAGTGGATCAAAAGATGGGTTTGTCTAGGTATCTTACCACTGACTTTGCCCCGCAGGAAGCTCCATCATCCTACCGTGGAGGTATTTAAACCCGTTTCCACAACTGCCATGGCCAAGAAGAATGAGAAAAATTCACACACACTAGCAATAAATGCTTCCTCCACAGTGACACATATTACAGATTGTCACATCTCACTGACCAAAAAAGCCGGTTGCCATGCCTTAACTTCAAAGTGCAATCTTTTCCAGTGGCCTCAGCCAAATATCAGTGAATAATGGATATTTAGTATGAGATTCTTGGCATGCTGGGTTTTATTTCTCTTGAAAAATAATCTTATTATTTATTACCTTCCAATGTCAAATAATAATGCCTATGCCACTGTGATTATTTTTCCTTTCTGGCAACTTATTCTCTTAAGTTGGAAGCATACATTATTTTTTCTTTTATCCTTGGAATTCACACATTTCGCAAGGATTTACATAGTGTTGTAGGTCTTCTTATTAAATTAACCTGTAACTTACTCAGCCCTCTTAATTGTTAGAATCAAATATATTCTCAGCTCAGGAAAATTTATGTCTAGAAGTTGTTTCATAATGACCTCACTCCCATCCCCTCCTTTGCCTCCTCTAAATCACCTTCTGCTGCTCTGGCTCTGAAAGGTATTCTTGTGTATTTTCTTTTCTTTGTGATTTCTCTTTCTCTTTCTTTCCTGTGTTTTGAGATATTCTTGTACTTATTTCATCCAGTCTCAACAGTAACTATTCCCTGTTTTAACATATTTGGTTTCTTAGTTGCCAAATCCTCAATTTAGTTTCTGTGGGTGGTAATATTGCATTTGTATGTTTTTTATGCATTTTACCTCCCTTCTTCCCTTCCTTCCTTCCTTTCTTTTAAAAACAGCTCAATTTCTCATTTGCTCATATGTCGCTGGGCACGTATTCTGTATTTCAACCTGATCCTTTTCTCTCTGGCTGCTATGGCTCCTTAAATGAATGGGCGGTTATTTTCTCAAGCAGCTCACTGCAGCTCAGCCCTGATGGCTGGAACTTATTTAGGATAGGGATTCTCCACAGGACAAAAGGCCAAAGGGTTATCTTCTTTATTTTTATCTTGTGGTATCTTTAATAGCAGGCTATCAGCCTCTTCCCGAAATACACAAAGCAGTCTCTCTGTTTTGTTTTCCCTGCCTTTTCACATAGGCTGGATCAGGAAAGAATCAGCCAAAAATCTAGCTTTGGCCTTTAGGGGTCAAGTTGACCAGGATCGTTTAAAAGGAGTGATCATCAACTTTCTTTGTTGACAGAGTCCACGGGTTCCCACACGCCAGGGTCTTCTTAAGACCTCCCACTTTCCTTCTCATCCTCTGGTTTTTTGCTATCTTTCTTCAGTCGCTGGAGGAGCCTATAGGAGACAGACCCACACAGAGCCAGAGATATAGCCAGACCCGGTCACCTACTAACCTCAGGAGCTACCAGGCTCAGAATGACAAATGGCTTGAAATTGAGAGCATGAGGAAAGAGGGGTCTTTACGTTCCTTCATTGTTGTTATTATTGTTTAACTTGAGGAGATATGAGCTAGTAAAAATGTCATTTAAAATACACTGAAATATATGAAGTATATAATAAACTAATAGAGTTCACACGAGCATGGCACAAAAAGGCAGAATAAAACAGAATAGTTGGCACAGTGGATTACATGTCTGAGAGGCACTCCCCTCTCCTTCTTGATGCCAAAGCCTCTATTTTTCTCGAATGGTTACCCTGGCACATGTTAGGTATACAGAATCTTTCCTCCTCCCAGGGGGACCATTGCCTAAGTGGGCTAGTCGAGGTGGTATCATTTCCCTGCCAGTATTTGGTTGAGGCTTGCAAATGTGATTCCTCTTCTGGGAGGCAAAATTTGCTTAATGGCTTCTGGAAAAGTTCTGCTCATTGATAACAAATAGATACAGGCTGGGAAAGGTCCCTTTTATTCATAAGCTATCATTGTGTCCCCTGCAAATACTTATTGAATTTGTCAACTTTGGTTGTATTCTTCTTCTGTGAACTCTTGATTATCTGAGCATTTGTATGGATCCTCTGTGCCTTGCAGCTAAAAATAATGTCTATAACACATGTTATATAAAAAGAATATGGATGTTGGATCATACCTAAATTTAAATGGAAGCTCTGCTACTTATTTGACCACATCATCTGCTCTTTTGCCTACTTCATTAGTTTGTGATAAATATTATATTTGATAGTTCATATAAAACTCCATAGATGCCTGCATGCATTAAATACTACCTTGTGATTGCCCCATGGGGTGAGTGGTTCAACTCCTCACCCAAAATTTTATTCAGATGTTAAAACAAATGACACCAGGCATGCAGTGGCGAGAAGGTCTGAAAAAGTTTGTTATCTCATCACGAGACTTTCCGGGGAGGATTGGTGCTCCCAGGCAAGTTTGAAAATGACTCAGAGAGCAGAGAGGGACAATTGACTCAGCGGGTGAGTCTTGGCTGTGGGGTCCCAGACACAGGCAGGTAGTTTGCTAGTTCGAAATTCCCACTGGTACAAGACAGGCAACTTGAGAGCTTTTTATTGATTTTCCCAGAAGTGAGGCAAGGAAGCAAAAGAGAGGATTTTGAAAGCTATCAGCAACCAGACTTCAAAACTGGAGTCAGAATCCATTGCAGATGCTCATTAAATATTCCTCCTACTCTCCACACCCTAGCATCATTTTCAGTGACAAAACATGAAACAATGATTAGGGATTCCTTTAAGAAAGAGGGGGGAAATGTACTTTTGAGAGGAAACATAACCAATGTCCCTATTACTGTACATTTGTCCTTTTTTTCAAGGAACAGAATACACAGGAACTCATTTTACACGTCTCTTAATTCTAATGTGAAACAGCTATCAGATCTCATTTTTGGATGAAATCTAACATGTGGCTCATCAAATAGATAGTAACACAGACAAGTAAATGAATGAGTTAGTCCCATATAGCTTCTATGTTTAGTTTCCATAAGTCTGAAAATTTTATCAGGCAGACACTAAAAAGAAATTTCCCTTTTTACATGATGTTCTTTTCTTTGGGTTTAGGTTGCCTTTATACTGACAGTTAACCAAATTATTTTGCAAACTTAAAACCAAAGAAAAACTACTGTTATTTTTCATTAAGAAAATTCTGTTTTACTTTAAAATGAAATACATGTTAATGTTAAAAATGCATATATATGCAGATGTGTATATAGATATGTCAGTATCAATGTGGTCAAAATCTGGAAGCGTATTCTCCCAACTGTTACTCATATTTACTATCACAGCATTGATGTGTGATGGAAAGCACATGTGTATTGGATGAGTGGAGAGCAAATTTTCACCTGATGGTTAACTGGGATTTTTTTTTTTTTTTTTTACTTAAAACAATAATCATGGTGGGATCATAAGCAACTTTTTTCTTTTGATTCTCAGTAATATTTCAACCAATGTTAAGAATAAAGCACATTGAGATGTACAAATCTAGAAAGTTACCCATAATATTGTAAGGGATACCATAAGTTACAAAGAAAAGTTTATGTCTCATTTTTTGCTAAATATATAATACTTGAAAGGCTAAATGTGTATGTACCAAACCATGATGTCTGGGACAGGATTAGAAAAAGTGTTCATGATTTGCTATGTGTATTTCATAACGTTTGAAATAAGAGCAATTAAAATAGTAAAAAATAAATAACCATTCACAAAACAAAAAGCCAAAACAAAACATCAAAGTGAGGCAGCACTAAGAGCACTGGCATTTCTTTCTTTTGTGGGTAGTTTGATCTGGTTAAACCCCAGCAGCCCTTGCAGGCACACAGCTAACATTAGGCACAGCAGGACCCAGGGGCTTGGTGCCAGAGTGCTCACAAGGCAAGGAGAGGCAGCACCTTCTTCTCTATTTGCTTAAAGATCAAAAAGATGCATGCAGCCACATCACACATTAATGCACAAAGATAAATGATCAAGAGTTTTTGGCATTCTATTACCTTTGAGCCCATGCACCTAAGACAGTAAATGCTTAAAATATTGGTGACTTGGTCAGCTATCTCTCACTTAGGCTGGAGATGAAGGTTCATTATATTATCCCATCTCTTCTGAAATTGACTAGGCACGCCGTGCAAAGATTTGACTATATGCTTCTTTTCGCACTATCACACAACTTTGTCAGTGCAATCTTTTTACATGTTCTCCTGCTCTTTATATCAGAAAAAGTTCATCTTTGCTGTTCACTGCCATGAGTTTTTGGAATAGAGAAGCACGAGGAACCACCTCATCAACTCTATGCCTTGATGTCCAGGGAGCCTTGGCTGCCAGGCCTCCCTTCTCAACACTACTTTCCCTCTGCTACCCAAAACAGGTCTAAACACCTGCTCACTGGTCCTGAACAACACACAAACCAGCTCCAGAGCTATTTACACAACACAACACAACACAACACAGTCTGTTTCCTATTTCAGGAGGAGTGAGCAAGCATAAATTCACTTTCCAAACTAATCTGTAGTCACTCCACAGGTTACCAGTATTTTTTGTTTAGCCTGTGGTCCAAACTTTCTTTAGGTTAGAGTGAATTATGAGGTTTGACCATCAGTTGGATTGGAGACTTATTCTCAGCAGTGATAAGAAGAGGCAGAGCTCTGATTTCTGAAAGCAAAGAGCTAAAAAATCTAGAAGATGCTTTAAACTGTGTGGTTTCTCTCCTTCACACATCAGCTAAATGAGAAAGATAACCTGATTTAGAAGAAAAGCTTAAAAGTAGGAACTAAGAAAATGAGATCCTGTTTCATCTTAGTCACTGACCGAGTACTTGCGTGGGTGTGTTTGTTACTTATAGGTTCTGGATCTCAGATTCTTTCATTGTAAAGTCAGGGAATCAGTTTGCTGAAGTCCCTTCCAGCTCCAGCTTTCCATCCAGCTGGCTGCCTCTTTCTGTCTTCATTTTCCTCTGCTTGCCTTTTTGAGTTTTGGTGTCTTTTTTTCTGTTTTGTCCTTTCGTCTACTCAAGGTTGTTCCTTAACTTGATATCTCCTGCAAACAAATGTGGGAGAGATTGGAAAAGGGAACCAGAGTCTCCAGAGAAACAGTCCTTGCTCCATACCAATGTACCAAACACTAACGTGAGAGGAAGAAAAATAACTTTGCCTTTGAGATTTCCCATTGAAAAAATAGGAGGAAAAAAAAATAAACACAAGTACTTTCACCTTTGCTCCTGAATACTTTAATATTTTTCACAGATTTAGAGAGGCTGGCAGGATTTGTAAAAGGTTTGGACTTCTTGCCTCTGAAAAAAAAAAATCTCATAAACTCCTAAAGCCTATATATATATACATATATATATATGTATATACATATATATTTTTTTTTCTGAAAAAAAATCTCATAAACTCCTAAAGCCTATATATATATACATATATATATATGTATATACATATATATTTTTTTTCTCATAAGGCTTTCATAAGACAGAGTCAATGTCCCACATGAATATACGCGCATAAAACAAAGAACAAACTACAAGTGGACATAGATATCTGGTGATTTCCATGTTTTTCATACCTGTTTGCTTAACTCAGACCACAACATGTGGTTATTTGGTTTTGTTTGACTTTATGATTATTGCAACACTATAGACCTAGGTACAAACATTTATGACAAAAATCCTCACTCTCTGTGGCTGATAGCAAAATTTGTGCTCCATTCCTCTTGGTTTAAATATACTTTTCAAGGTCTTTTATTCTTAGTTATGTATTTTTGCATAACATACAACATCTCATTTTGAATTGCCAAAAGTGTCTATGGGGAAGTGTCTAAGGAAGTGTCTGAGTAGAATTCTGTTTTGTCTCAGGCACTTGTGGCCGTGGGTTTAAACTGTGCAGACTGTGAAGGGAGTCATATATCCTAAACAGTTCTACAGTCGTTTTCCAATACTCTGCTGTCTAATCAGTTGATCTATCAGAAAAATCAAAATATATTTTTTATTACCATCTCCTTTAAACTCCTCTTGTTGACATGTATCATCCTTGAGCCCAAGACCCCAGAATGTCCTGCAGATACCACCTTTGAGCAACTGTCCACTGATCTTCAGTTCTGATCCTTCCATCTCAATCTATCCCCAAATATATAGAGAGCCTATTATCACTGCTTTAAACAAAACTATGTCGTGTCTGAAAGATGATACTGTGAAAGCGCTGCATTCAATATGCCAGCAAATTTGGAAAACTCAGCAGTGGCCACAGTACTGAAAAAGGTCAGTTTTCATTCCAATCCCAAAGAAAGGCAATGCCGAAGAATGCTCGAAATACCACACGATTGTACTCATCTCACATGCTAGTAAAGTAATGCTCAAAATTCTCCAAGCCAGGCTTCAGCAATACGTGAACCATGAACTTCCAGATGTTCAAGCTGGTGTAAGAAAAGGCAGAGGAACCAGAGATCAAATTGCCAACATCCGCTGGATCATGGAAAAAGCAAGAGAGTTCCAGAAAAACATCTATTTCTGCTTTATTGACTATGCCAAAGCCTTTGACTGTGTGGATCACAATAAACTGTGGAAAATTCTGAAAGAGATGGGAATACCAGACCACCTGACCTGCCTGTTGAGAAACCTATATATAGGTCAGGAAGCAACAGTTAGAACTAGACATGGAACAACAGATTGGTTCCAAATAAGTAAAGGAGTACATCAAGGCTGTATATTGTCACCCTGATTATTTAACTTATATGCAGAGTACATCATGAGAAATGCTGGGTTGGAAGAAGCACAAGCTGGAATCAAAATTGCTGGGAGAAATATCAATAACCTCAGATATGCAGATGACACCATCCTTATGCAGAAAGTGAAGAGGAACTAAAGAGCCTCTTGATGAAAGTGAAAGAGGAGAGTGAAAAAGTTAGCTTAAATCTCGACATTCAGAAAACTAAGATCATGGCATCTGGTCCCATCACTTCTTGGGAAATAGATGGGGAAACAGTGGAAACAGTATTAGACTTTATTTTGAAGGCTCCAAAATCATTGCAGATGGTGATTGCAGCCATGAAATTAAAAGACATTTACTCCTTGGAAGGAAAGTTATGACCAACCTAGATAACATAGTCAAAAGCAGAGACATTACTTTGCCAACAAAGGTCTGTCTAGTCAAGGCTATGGCTTTTCCAGTGGTCGTGTATGGATGTGAGAGTTGGACTGTGAAGAAGGCTGAGTGCCAAAGAATTGATGCTTTTGAACTGTGATGTTGGAGAAGACTCTTGAGAGTCCCTTGGACTGCAAGGAGGTCCAACTAGTCCATCCTAAAGGAGATCAGTCCTTCATTGGAAGGACTGATGTTGAAACTGAAATTCCAAAACTTTGACTACTTCATGTGAAGAGTTGACTCCTTGGGAAAGACACTGATGCTGGGAGGGATTGGGGGCAGGAGGAGAAGGGGATGATGGAAGATGAGATGCCTGGATGGCATCACTGACTTGATGGACCTGAGTTTGATTGAACTCCAGGAGCTGGTTTTGGACAGGGAGGCCTGACGTGCTGTGATTTATGGAGTCACAAAGAGTCGGACACAACTGAGCGACTGAAGTGAACTAAACTGAACTAAGGTTGTGTCTGACTCTTTTAGGATCACATGAACTGTAGCCCACCAGGCTCCTCTGTCCATGGTATTTCTCAGCAAGATTACTGGAGTGGATTCCCATTTCCTTCTCCTAGGGATTTTCCGACCCAGGGATCAAACCCAAGTTAATGATTCCTGCATTGGCAGACAGGTTCTTTACCACTAGCACCACCTGGGAAGCCCACACACATTCCTTAGTGAGTGAAGTGAAGTCGCTCAGTCGTGTCCGACTCTCTGCGATCCAATGGGCTGTAGCCATCCAGGCTTCTCTGTCCGTGGGATTTTCTAGGCAATAGTCCTGGAGTGGATTGCCATTTCCTTCTCCAGGGGATCTTCCCAACCCAGGGATCAAACCCGGGTATCCCGCATTGTAGGCAGATGCTTTACCGTCTGAGCCCACCAGGGAAGTCCCACACATTCCTTAATGATACTTAATTTCTTTCTTTCTTTCTTTTTTTTTTGAGTCACAACCAAATGAGGCAACAGATACTGTTATTTTTAAAATCATGATAATCTCAACTTCCCACTCACAGCATCATTTACTTGTGCCACAAAGTGGAGAGGGGTTTTGCTTTTGTCCTTGAATTTCATTCCAGGTATAGAAAAGTAAATCTGACAGCTCTGTTTAATTTTTGTTATATGTTTCCGCAAAGAGCAATAAGCTATAGGATTATGCTGCTGCTGCTGCTGCTGCTAAATCACTTCAGTCGTGTCCGATTCTGTGTGACCCCATAGACAGCAGACCACTAGGCTCCTCCGTCCCTGGGATTCTCCAGGCAAGAACACTGGAGTGGGTTGCCATTTCCTTCTCCAATGCATGAAAGTGAAAAGTGAAAGTGAAGTTGTTCAGTCATGCCTGACTTTTAGCGACCCCATGGACTGGAGCCTACCAGGTTCCTCTGTCCATGGGATTTTCCAGGCAAGAGTGGGGTGCCATTGCCTTCTCTGATAGGACCATAGATTCCAGTAAAACATGTATGAAAGTACAATCTGTTGGTCCTTGAAGAATTTGAGCTTGATACCAAAAATATGGTTAAATGGGAGAGAAATAAAATCAAACCCCCCAAAATGACTATTTCAATAGGAATGTGACAGGTGATAAATATAAAACAAGCAATGAAGTTTATTATTTGGCTGGTGACTTAATCTTTAAAGTACATGCTAATAAATTAAATCTTACCTAAAATTTGATTTGTTAAAATCAAAACTATTTTTTTGTTTCTTTTATTTTTTAGTTTTGTTTTCTCTTTTCTTGTTTTTTATTTCATTTTATTTTTACTTTATTCTACGTTACAATACTGTATTGGTTTTGCCATAAATTGACATGAATCAGCCACAGGTGTACACAAGCTCCCAGTCCCGAAGCCCCCCATCTCTCACCCCGTATCATCTCTCTGGATCATCCTCGTGCACCAGATCCAAGCATTCTGTATCCTGTATCGAACATAGACTGGTGCTTCGTTTCTTACATGATAGTATACATGTTTCAATGCCATTCTCCCAAATCATCCCACCCTCTATTAAGTTTCTGGAATAGCATGGATCTACTAGTCCAGGTTTCTTTTCTTATCTGTGTTCCTTTTTTTTTCTTTTTTATTCTGGTACTTTAGAGAAAAAGGTAAGAAAGTTTCTAAGCTAACATTTAGGATACCTTGCAGTAGCAAGTTTTTAAGAGAAGAAGCTTTCATATATGAGAGAAAATGAGCATTTCATTTTCAATTTGAAATACAGACACTCATCTCACATTTCTATAGAAAATCAAGAAGTCATTTGAGAAGCCACCTATATATATGCTGTACCCAGAAATATACCCAGAGAAAAAAGAACTGTAGAAGTTATAAATTCAGATATTTTTCTTTTCCATCATTTCTGCCATCAGCAATTGCTTAGGGAGAAAGTCTTTAACTAGGATTAAAAATAAATGTTCTGTTAGGTGACATTAAGTGTAATGGAGTCTCAAGGTTGAATTAATTTTGTAGCTTCCCTTATCACTCCAAAGATTACTATCTCAATAACTGGCATCAATAGTGAACACAGGAAGAGTTGAATAATTGGTGATCAATCTTGACAACCAGGTGACTGCATCCTCCCCAAACCTTAAAACCTTAGAGAGCTTGTTTAGAAAGGAGTGAAGAGACAAACATAGCTATGTTGAGTATGAATTTAATTCGCCTGTTTAAAAGTATGGTCTAACCTTGCATTTCAAATTTTCATTATATTATGCTAATAAGCACATGAGAATTTTATGGGCTTGGTAGTTACTCATTTAGGAATGTTTCATATCACTGAAAGTAATACATTTAACTACTAGTCAAACAACCTCATAAAATTCTCAGAGATAAGATTTCATAAAACTTGGACAGCAGTAGGGATGAAAAAATTTTTCAACTTAATGCAGTTCCAAGACAGGCATCATATTTCTATGTGAAATAGTTTCCCATAGAAGACACTTCACATGGAAGAATCTAAATGAGGGTGGGTGCATCTTGGACCAGAAGTCCACCATTGAAAGGGGTTTCAACAAATGCTCTTCTCAAGACCAACCCTCCATGAAAATAAAAATATTTACACATCTATTTAGTCAGTGACAAACAGAGGGGAAACCATCTGGCCATTTGAATCAGTGCAAATTGCCCAACCACTCTTGTGAAAAGAGGAAGCTAGTCAAATTAAACGCTTATTTTTGTTTGGGAGCTAAACAATTGTCCTAAACTGTAATCATAAAATCCACATTTGCAGTATCAAATAAACAAAAGCAAATCAGCGCAGAAAACTTGTTTTTGTGTAGTAATTGGCAGGAGGATTAGTATTTCACTGGATCCGATTTCCTAAACCTCCTCATTCCTGATAACAGCTTCAGCAGTGAGGTAACACACCAAAAAGCATAAATTATCTAAAGCTGGAGATAAGCAGAGGCCATTTGGGGGTTCTGAGTGCAATATAAATAGATTCAAAACAGTAGGAGAACAGGCCCATCCAAACCCTCAAAGGATTAACTGTGTGAGCTCTGACTCCTCTGCCCATTGTGAGCTGCGATTTATCATCAGACAGTAACGGAGACTCTGCCTTATCTGTGATAATTCAATGGCTTAATGGCAGTGCCTTTATCTGGAGGTCATAATTAAGCTTGTTTGATCAGCCTGAAAACAAGCACCTATGCTGTGCCTAAGCCCATACAATTGCTTTTGGTGTCAGGGGTATAACATAATAAGAACATCGTTGGATATGGCATTAGTAATTTTGTTTAAGTGCTGCAGCAAGTTATTGCATATCTATAAAACAGAATCCCCCAAATGGGAGGAAGAACAACACGTTCCAAATTTAGAAACTTCTGTATCATTTGGAATTTAAGAATACTAGGTATTTTTGGTCTCAGACGAGTGGATTTAATACCATTTTGAATAGAAAACAGAAAATGAAGAAATACTGTAACATTATTTTTGACTAATAAAATGAAATGCTTATTAAAAGGAAAATGAACATTTATTGCATCCTATAATTATAACATCTTAACAAACCCCAGTATCTCTTTAAAAGTAACAGAAATTATAGACATTCATTCAAATAGGTGTAATAAAACCTCATTAATTTAAAAGTCTGAGCTATTAAATATTTTCCAATGAATTATATTTTATTACTTTAAAGTACTTAGCATAATTTGAA